>CM040238.1:44038560-44257925 GCA_022545495.1 Chrysanthemum lavandulifolium | reverse complement strand
ATTTACATTATTTGAAGAGATGAGAGTAGAAGATAAATTATAAATTATAAAATATGATTCAAAGATTAGTATTTCTTTACATTCGAACAACTCCTTCAATTTAGCATTCACACATTTCCATTTTAAACATTAATTTACATTCTTATGTCTCTCATAACTAATCATATTGGCTTGATAGTCAATACCACAAACTAACTAAAAGAACGACTACAAGTTCTTTATCAATACTTGTTCTCTGATCATATAACCAAAAGCGCAAACATGGTATAAACATTACATACAGTTTTATAACTTTTCAAGTATTAGTGGCCAAATGGACGAAATAAATCACGGGTCAAAATGGATAAACAATATGAGTTTAATTTTAAATGGATAATAGACGGATAATAATTCTAAAAAAATTAACGACTAAAAGAGTAAAAAAGTGGTTGACATATATATGCAAAGATGGGTTTTTCAACGTAATCTGTACATCGTTGAATATCAATATTCAAAATATGATGTAACACCATGGATAATAATATCACATTTCCTAATTAAGGGTTCATTGCTAATGAGTTTAGGTACGATCATAACCTTTTTGTTACTAATACTAAATCTCATTTGCACCTAAATAACACAATTTAGAAGCAAAGAAAAGTTTATAGCATACCTATAATAGTTCTCTTATCTTAGGCATTTAATCAAATAGTTGTTGCACGCTCACCAAACATCCATCATCAAACACTTGACATCGCAATTAACCACATACAACCCGAAAATTTTCAAATTAAACTATTAATCATCAACAAAAGTCGACCTTTTATCATAGATAAACTAATAACCTAAAACAAAACCAAAACCTATAACACTATCTTAGTATACATTAGAACATACTGTTAAAGTGAATTAGTAGTAAAAAACATACCAATGGATCTGTATGTAGGACGCAGAAACCGAACATAGTTGTGGTGTCCGCGTTTAAACATACGTGGTGAATAGACGAACTGATCTTGTTGATAGAACCCTAATTTTGGATTTGAAATTGAATTTTAGATGAAGTTTTTCTTTGAAAGTAAATATGACAGCCGATTTATTTGAGATAATATTAAAGAGGAGTTATGTGTTTGACCTAGTTGATTGGTGTATTTTAAATTTGAGTAAATTACACCGTCGTCCATGTGGTTTGCTCCAAATCACACATTGAGTCCACATTCCTTTTTTTTTGCTTTTTGCTCCTTGTGGTTTACATATTGCCGGCGTTAGTCCTTATCGCTAAGCGTCGTTATCTTTTCGTTATCTCAATGGCACCGTTAGTCCTAACCAAGCGATCACTTGGCGCTAGTCCTTTATACTAACGTGATTAATAACCCAAAATTTTATTAAAAAAAATCTTTCCACGCGGTTTTATCGTTTGCCCGCTTTCACGTTTTCATGCGTTTTTGTCCGTTTATATCGTTTTCGTCTACTTTTCGTTTTTCTTACGTTTTTGTCCGTTTTATCGTTTCCTTCGCTTTTTACGCTTTTGTCCGTTTTCTTACGTTTTGTCCCTTTACTCGCTTTCCTTCGCTTTTTTCGCTTTGTCCGTTTTTATCGTTTACTTACGTTTTTACGCTTTGTCCGTTTTCTTACGTTTTGTCCGTTTTTATCGTTTTCCTTCGTAAAAAGACTTTGTTTTAATCCGATTTTTCCGATTTAATAAAAATCGCTTTTTTTATCTGATTTTTTAAAAATTCGATTTAAAAAAGCTGCGTTTTTATCGATTTAAAAAGTTTTTCCGATTTAAAAAATACGTTTTTAATTTGATTTTTAAAAGTTTTTCGATTTAAAAAATTACTTTTTTTATCCGATTTATATAAAAGGTTTTCGGTTTTACATAAAGCGTAATTTTTAAAAAACTTGATTTTAAAAAGTTTTTTCGATTTTTAAATCGATTAAAAAGCGTATTTTTTAAATCGTAAAAAATTAAAATCGATTAAAAATTATTTTTTTAATCGGAAAAAATTGATTAAAAAAGGTCATTTTTTAAATTGCACCGTATAAAGCGGACAAAACGTAAGAAAACGGACAAAAGCGAAAAAACGAAGGAAAACGATAAAACGACAAAACGTAAAAAAGCTGGAAGCGTAAAAAGCGAAGGAAACGATAAAACGGACAAAAACGGACAAAAGCGAAGAAAAGCGGACAAAAGCGTAAAAACTAAGGAAACGATAAAAAAAGCGGAAAACGTAAGAAAAGCGTGAAAAAGTAGACGAAAACGTATATAAACGGACAAAAGCGCATGAAAACGTAAGAAAGCGGTAAAGCGATAAAACCGCGAGAAAATATTTTTTAATAAAATTTTGAGTTATTAACTACGTTAGTATAAAGGACTATGACGCAAGTGATCGCTGGTTAGGACTAACGGTGCCATTGAGATAACGAAAAGATAGCGGTTAGCGATAAGGACTAACGGTGCAATATGTAAACCAGGGGGAGCAAAAAGCAAAAAAAAGAACAGGGACTACTGCAGTGATTCGAGCAAACCACGAGGACGAACGGTGTAATTTACTCTTTAAATTTTGAATGCAAACAGAGTAATGGTTGTATATTAGTTAGGGAATGCAATTTTGTATCACACTATGTGGATTGCTCCACTGGTTGAGTTGCTCAGTTGTGGACGTCAAGACCAGTGTTCGAATCTTGCAAGTTACATATTTTTTACATTATTTACCGGAAATAGTGCCTAGTCACCATTTCCACCTCATCAAATGAAGTGTAGTCACCATTTCCACCTCATCAAATGAAGTGACATGTCAATATTAAAGTGTCTAGTCAGCATTAATGACGTGTCAATGTAGTCCCATATATATGTATAGATAGATAGATAGTGAAGCGTTCCAATGAGAAGAAATTTTTTTGTGAGAGCGAGAAGAGATATGGACAAGCAAATCTCATCTTAATATCAATTTAGGCGGAATGGCATTTTCAAAAAAAAAATTAAAGGGGTGCTGAGTGTATTATTCGCATTTGCTTCCCTAACAAAAAATATCCCCACAAACAAAACACGCACAAATAATCCTATCTTCTCTTATCATAAAACCACGCAATTCACCACCATTCAAACCACCATAAATCCAGTTCCAACCACCACTATTACGCGTCATTCAAACCACCGCCACACCTCCATAATTACAGTTTAAATCACAATTGTTTTCCACCAATCGATTCTTCTCCGATTAGTCGAATTTAATTGGTTGGCGACCAATCTTCAATGGTATTTTGTTTAAAATTTGTGGAAGAATTTGATGAAGAAATATGATGGTGATAGTAAGTTTATGTTGATTTAAGAATTTTATTGTTAATTTGGTACAAGTTGTGATTAGAAAGCGTTGTATAAATGGTTGCCCATTAGGTGTTTGATGAAATGTCTAGACTTTTTTCTTCACATGTTTACCTGAGAATAAACATACTTCACTAGTAAATTTATAAAAAATTTCACATGTGAATAAAAATTTATGAATGTTGGAAGAAATGCTTATAAGATACAATATACAAATTACCGAAATTTTCACATGCGACTAAAAATTTATAAATGTTGGGTGAAATGCTCATAAAAATCAATATTCATATTAAAGAAAAAATTTCACATGTGAATAAAAATTTATGAATGTTGGAAGAAATGCTTATAAGATACAATATACAAATTACCGAAATTTTCACATGCGACTAAAAATTTATAAATGTTGGGTGAAATGCTCATAAAAATCAATATTCAGATTAAAGAAAATTTCACATGCGTTTAAAAATTTATATAATTCTGGCACTAACTTTCACTGAAAACATTGTCTTTCACATGTATAAAATATGATGATCCTTTATAAATTGCTAACATCCACTTGGGATGTGGGATGTGGTTGTGGCAAATATAAAGATTGGTTCGAGAAAATGAAGCTTTATGCTCTTTTTGAGCACTCTAGTAGCACAATGTAGATAATTGAATTTTTCGAATTATGGTTAGATATGCATGCAAAAGGGTCACACAAAGATGTATTTATTGATCTGGCCATGGACTTGCATCTACCAAGTGTTAAGAGTGCCTCTATGATTCAATCACATGCTTATTAAGTATGTGATTGAATCATAGAGGGGGTTATTTTACTAGATAGAAAAATAACACGGATAGTTGGTCTTTTGAATGCTCACTATTTGATATTGTATTTCTCCCCTGTTTGCTTTTGGTGTATTGATTTGTTAAGTGCACATTTCTGAGTAAACATAATTTTATACTCCCTAACTAATATTTCATCATTAGAAGACCATAAAACTTAGTAAAGTATTTTAAGTCATCGAGCCATCTAACTCTAATGACCAAAGAAATGCATTATATAAAAAGTCTAGGAAGATTTAAAGTAAAATAACCATTCCCGCAACAAAGCAAAGATTGCTGATGAAGGAGGAGTAACTCATACCTTCCACTAACTGGCAAACGTTATGTGGTGTTGGGGGGTATATATGGTGGGTAAATGGGGTTGATAAAATGTAGGTGTGTTTGTTTCAAGTGTTGTCAGCCATTGATGGCTTAAGATATGATAATGGACGGTTGAAAAGAAATGTAGGTCACACGGATCAGTGACTTGGCTCAAGCTACTCAAATAAAACTTCGAGTAGTTGTGACCATTTATGTGTGTAGTTGAGGTGTTACTGTATTTGCTTATGGTTGAAAATGCATCAATGAACTCAAATGTGTGTAGTTGTGACCATTTATTACCCCTCTACCAGAGTTGTAACTCATTTAAAAGAGAGGTGAAAATAGATCTACTAATTTTAAAAGAGTGGTGAAAATAATTTACAATGTTTATAAAGAATACTTCACATGATTCTAAAATACTAGTAATGTTTTCGAATGAATATATTCAAAAGAAATATGGGAAAAAAATATGATAACTAGCTCATAGATAAACAAAGTGTCGTTAATTTGCAATGACGAGTTTAGGGTGCCTTTAGAATGCCGGAATTAGAATAAAGAAATGAATTTTCATTTCATTAATATGTTTTTCTTTTTTTTTAACTCTTGACTTTCAAACTATAAATTATATACAATTATATTTTATACTTGATAAATCAAATTACCAAAATCGTCACTAATTTTTCACTTTACGAAATTCTACATGGCGAGCAAATACATTTGCCCGCCAAACTCATTTTCTCGCTACTTGTTTGCTCATTTCTCTCAATAAAACAACGAGAAAACCCGTTTTTCTCGCTATGTCGTATTTTGTAACACACATTTCTAGGGTAGAGATTGGTGACACGATTTTCAAAGTGTAAATACTGGAAATTTATTGCGGGATATGATATGATCCATTGAGAGATTTGAGGAAAGCCGATTTAAAAAAGATTTTGCGAGTAGAAAATTAAAGTTTGTGAATTTAAGTGAATGATTTCCTTAAAGGGGACTATAGTGATCGAGAGTTTCATTATTGCAAACACTTCCTCTATATGTTCACCTTCAAACACATGTCATTTTCACACTAAATTTGCTTATTCTTCAACACAATAACAACAAACTCAATCCCGCCGGAGTGGGGTATGATATAGGTAGAACGAAGACAGATCATACCCTTACCTCAGGAAAAAAACTAAGGGTAAAAGAATTACAAATCTTAAAGATTTTGTTTGGCTGACTTTTGTACGATGGTTTATAATGCAATTTATGTAAATGACTTAATTACCCATCTTTATCATTGAAAGTTTGAAAGTTGAAACATTATCTTGAATAACAGTTTAACAAACAAAGCAATTATAACCCAGTTGCAGCATGTGTTATACAACACCGAATCTACACTACTCTTTTGTATTCCTTTAATTGTATAATATTTGTTTTGTATATCATATTTTCATTTACATCTAAACACAGACTTTTAACGCATGGATCCCTATGAACTACAACAATTTTAGTCAAATTAATACTTTGACTAAATTAAAATTTCAGAAACTTAAATTGGGGGTGATTATAACTAAAAATGTAGAATTGAGTTTTTAATTTGTGGATAAGGTCTAATGGTTTGGGATGAAAGATAAGATACTTATGCAAAAAGAAATAGGGTAATTTAGTCAACTTTTGTCCTTTTCAAAAATTGGGTGCACAAAAATTGAAACCCCACACACAATGAAAGAGTTTTAAACCTATCACTTTTAGCATAGAGGATGCTACATCCACTCACAAATTCCACAAAAATCACACACACGCTAAGGTGTCACCCATTAATTGGTGAATTTAATTATAACTTCTCTCTCTTCTCTTTCATTCCACCAATCAGTGGATGACACCTCAGCGTGTGGGTGATTTTTGTGGAACTT
The DNA here is from genome assembly GCA_022545495.1 of Chrysanthemum lavandulifolium. Lineage (NCBI taxonomy): Eukaryota > Viridiplantae > Streptophyta > Magnoliopsida > Asterales > Asteraceae > Chrysanthemum > Chrysanthemum lavandulifolium. The sequence continues at coordinate 44,251,604 of CM040238.1, read as the reverse complement.
ATGAGTGGATGTAGCATCTCTCTTTAGCATATGGTGGAATTTAATTTGGTTCAACTTTTCTTACCAAACACGATATTTCATGGTATTTAAAATGCCAAATAAAAGAATACCAACCTTGCCTCCATCGATGGAGCTCTGAACTAGGTCTGAGATCTCCATAAACACCTCTTGGGATGCCTCTTCGCAAACACCTTATCAAAAGTGAGGTCATGCTCCTTAGATAAGCAGCCAAACAAAATTTACAGCAAAAGTTTGATTTATTCTACAACTAAATACATAACTAACCTTATAGTAAACAAACTGAAATACAAAAATACTACACAATTATCAAAGAAGCAGATATCCCATGTGTATGTAATAGAGGGTCAAGATTTGAGATCAAGTGTTGGGGTTTAATGTTCATTCAATGTTTTGGGAAGTCTTCAACCACCTTCTCAATTACAGTGGGAGAGTATTAAGAGTAATTGCAAGTGAAATTTTGAAGTAAAAAATGCTTTTTTAAAACCAAGGCCCTATAGCTACTCGCCTGCTCAGAGAAAATTACAATAGAAATTAGGAAACTTTTTGAGAAAGCCCAACAATTATTAAATAAACTTTTGACACATTCATTGAAGTTAAACCTTTATCATCTAAATTTTACCTGGTAATACTAAATTGTTACAAGTAGGGGTGTCAAAAAAATCCTTAACGCGAGAAGCCCCAACTAAACTGGCTTTCTCGCGAGCCAGCTTATGATACCCCTCTATAGCAGCGCCGTGACGAGTATTTAACATGGGCATATAAGAGATAAGTTGTGCAGCAGTCGTATAAGAACGCTCATGAAGCTCCTGATGCGAGAGAGAGAGAGGTTCATCTTGTGCCTACCAGGTGGAACTATGAAATCCAAAAGATCCTTACACTCAAGTGGGTCATCTAGCAACGAACCACGGCATAGATCCCAACCAGGAACATATTTATCATCCGGATTTTCAATTATGGGGGGGAGGAACACTTGAAGGCTGGCTCACCGCAGCCATAGGTGATCCCTCCGGTGCTTCATCATAAACGATCTCTTGGTGAGACCAGTCGCCCGATGGGCCACGGAAATCTTAGCCTCACATCGTGGGTAGTGGCAGTAATAAACCTACACAAAAGAAGAAATATTAGATCTAAGTGAAGAATACAATACAACTAAGGACGAAGGGGGCCGTAGAATTTTACCTCTTGGACAAATGGTCATTCGCAGGAGCAGCATGCGAAAGCGGATCAACATCCATCCGATCCTCAGCCATGCTAGTTGTTTAAGACTTTTCCTATGTGTTGTTTTCAAAATCCTCAGCCATGCTATGATGAAATACTAGAGGGGTTATACAATGTTTTGAAGCAACACATAGGTGAACATTACTAGCATTGGGAAGTACAAAAAATTAAAAGGAACTTGGCCATTCTTTTTTGCTTTTAAATAATTGTCTACAAAAAAATAGTTTAATAAAAAAAGCATTTGTTTTTCTATTTTGAAAAAGAGATGCATTATCTTTTTTATTTTTTTTAGCAATTTTAGCAACAAAAAAAAAGAGATGCATTATGTAATGTTTTTATATAGTAATTGAATTGTCAAATCTAATGATATCATTCTCTATCAAAGTCGGATTTGTTTTGATACTTCGTAATGTTTGTCAAATCTAATTCATGGTCGATACGTAACATACGTTAAAAACGACATCTTGTACGACGTGCACCTTTTTCCCTATTCATGTGAGTTATTTTGAAGACAAGTATACTTGGTAATGAAATTTATGTAATGAGAACGAATTTCATGTACATTGAGGAAATGAGACTACCGGAAGAACCAGCGAGACATTTAGAGACTAAAATCGTTGTTTAGTCGAACAATGTGAATCTGCAATAAAGAGCCCGGTACAAGTTTCCGCTTCATTGTTTACATGATGAGGATTGTGAGGCATATATCTTAGTGGTTGACCTCAATCACTTTTACTAATGAAAAGATGGATGAACTTTTCCGAGCTTCTTTAGGATCGTTTCGGACTCTAGCGTGGAAATACTGGGTTTGCCCTCACCGCACGGCCCTTCATTGTATCAAGTGGCACAAGGTGAAGATCCTGGGGACCGTTTGCTTGTGGGGCGTGTTCATCGGAGACTTGTACTAAATGTCACCCGAAAACCATCCCTTCTTGTCGTGTGAAATGTACAAGGAGTTTAAGTGGGACCCAGATCTGTGTTTGAAGAAGTGGATGAGGGATAAAAATGATGTGAAACACTTCCATGCTTGTAGGTTCATCATAGAGAAGATTGATGGGTGTAACCATATAGAATGCAGGTGTGGGGTACATATCTGCTGGGCGTGTGTTACTCAATTTGGAAGCAGTGAAGATTGTTATGCCCATTTGAGGTCATTTCATGAAGCAATTGTTTAGCGGTATTATTTATGCCTTGTAATTCATGTTTAATGCTCTTATTCACTAAGTTTTATATACTTACGGTCTCATGTTAACATAATTTTGTATGCAACATAGTTGTTGCATAGTTAGTAAATTTTGTATGCTATAATTTTGTATAGCAACATAGTTTTATACTTACGGTCTCATGTTAACATTATTTATGCCTGGCTTGCATATTCTATACTTCTATATCAGCCGAGCTTCAGACCTTATTGAAGGCCAAACATCTTCTGAAACTGTATTTTTTGTTGTCAAATGTTGTGGTGTTGACCATCTTATGTTAATAAACTTATTCAATAAAAGTTACCAATTTCAGATGCCACGGTTCTGGGTGGATTATCGCCGTCATTTGCTCCATTGTACTTCAAAGTGAAAGAAGTGAATGAAGTTATGTCAACAGAGCAGCCTTGTGATGTCGCATACGAATTTGGAACTGGACTTTGGATCTCCAAGAGTACCCTAAAGGATTTCCAAAACCAGGTAAAACTTTTATTTATAACATGCATATAAAATAGAGAGCATTTTTTGTCATGGTTAAATGATAACGCTACACGCGTCGTTAGGGGTCAAAGGAACTTCCTTTTCTTGAGCAAGTTTTATAACACCCAAGCGTTGAACCTAATCGTTGTAGTGTAGTAATTAGGGTAAGCCACGGGTATTGATATCGTTCTCTGGGGAATAGGAATGCTAGTAGGAGTTACTACGCTAAGGTTAAGGTTGAGGAAGATTATTTTTATCTTTTATTTTTATGAAAAATGGAAAGGTACGAATCTCGGGTATTGGATTTGGGGTTTGGTATTTCTACCAGATTACTCTACTATTATCTAATTATCTAAACTAAGGTTGTGGAGTCTATGTCTAATTAATGTGTGTTCGTATGATAGTTTAAAGATGTGTTTACTTAGTTTGTATTACTCCTAATTATCTCCTATTGATGGTTGAGTGTCACGCCTCATTCCTAGTTCGTTGTGTGTCTAAAGTTGTAGGGTATGCGTTTCTCCATAACTCTTGAACTTACCAAGGGTCTTGTCTACAAACCCACTGAGATTATAAACTCCTACCTAAGGCGATCTTTGGATGGTTTAGCCTACAATTACTCGGTAATTATACTCTAAGGTTCACAAAGATGAATCAAGCATTAAGTGCACAACAATGACCTATCGCATTACTAGATCATTAATCAACTAAGATAAGAAACAACCAATCAATATTTAATAATTAAGTTTCATACTTCCTAAGCAAACACACAAATAAATTAGCGGACATGGAGAACATGCAAGCATACACACAAATAATCAAAGACATAATTGAATTAATGAAGTAAAGACTTATCTTGATGTAAGATAGGGTTTAAAACCCTAAAATCTTGTACAAGACACCTTAGGTTCGGTTTTTAGGTTTTACCCAAAGACTCTCCACACAAAGACCGAAAAATTCGGATTCTATATATAAGATTACAATTGCGACGGCGTCACCTTATGTTTAGTGGCGCCGCCGTGTCGCCGCCCGTGGGGTTTCGTCTTGGCCACGTTAACCTTGCGGCGGCCACCTTATGTCCGCGACGCCGTCCTCTTGACCGACGTCGTCGCGGATTGCATCTAGGGCCGTCCCGAGTAGCGACGGCCTTTCTTCACAACTAGGCGCCGTCTCTTGAAAATCTGAGTTTGGGTTCGGCCCGTCACAATAATTTTGGGACGGCGTCGCCAATAGCACCGACGAATCGCCACTTTCAAAGAACGTGAGTGTCTCGATTTCGACTTTGGCCATTTTCTTCATATATTCGCCTTTTCGTCCAAATAAGTGTCATTCCACCATTTTGCCTTCACGAGACCTAAAAGTGAAAAGGAACGATATTAAGCAATAACGGATACAAAAGTGATCAAATAAGGACTTAAAGCGACCCTCAAAATGGTACCTTTTAAAACCTTATCAAATATCCCTACACTTGTTATTTGCTTGTCCTCAAGCAAATGTGCTTTTAGCCAATTAGTTTATAAGTTAGGGGTCATGAAGCATTAATTCAAAACGGTCCACAACACATATAAGCCCAAAAGTCATAACAAGCACGGAATTACATACTAGCACCTCGCATGGGGTGTTTGGATACTCATCTCTCGCGGGTGTATATATGAAATATAACAAATAGGAAATGGAAGATAAACACTCATTAACCGGTCCTAGTACATAGATTACCATAGGCGAGAATAGATCAAACCTCCATCGCTTTGGCGTAGCACCTAGGAAAGACTATCAAAGAGGTCTTTAAAGGGTTGTAACGTTAGGCTTACGGTGAGAAATAAGGGTTTGGTGGGATAGGCTATTTAGTGGTGGTAAGTCAAAATCTCTATGTTAAATGCATATGAAGAATGGCGTTGCTAAGCCAAGACTGACACTCTAAACTCTAGATAACCGAAATAAACAAACATAAATTTAAAGGATAGATGTAGGATGGTAGCAGTATGTTTTTTTTTTTTTTTTTTTTTTATCACTCTATTTTTTCTTTTTCTTTTTTTATCACTCTATTTTTTTATTTTTTTTTTTTTTTTCTATTTTTTCTATTTTTCGATTTTTTTTTTTTTTTTTTTTTTTTTTTTTTATACACTTTTACTCTACCATCCTCTATGATAACATCAAATACTAGGGATTCTGGGCATATCCCTACACTTGAGTTTTATTACTCTAACACTAATTTGACCCAATTGAAAGATCAAAACACTTGGGTACATTATTACGCAAACAAAGGGAATTTGAATTTAACGTTCCTTCCGTCATTTCATAAACTTTAACTTTTCCATGAATCCCAATCATCCCAAAACTGTATACAAAGGATATGACTCGACTTAGCAACTTATGCAAGCAACTAGATAATTGAACTAAGGGTTTAGGGTGATAACAAACATTTGCACTAAAAGTGAGTGCATATGGGGTAGGCTAAGGCGATTTGGGTGTATATTTGGGGTGGGGTGTAAACAATGCTTTCATTGATATTCGGAAAACCGAAACATCACGAGAACCGCGAAAAGGATAGGCTCGAGGGTTAACTAGGGTATCGTGTACTAAAAATGAGTACAACGCAGAGGGTATGGGGAATTACTCAAGAAGTGGAAGAAGTAATTATATTAAGGTGTCAAACAAGGGTTATCCTAATGCCTCTTATCATTTAGTTATTCCTAACTACACAAGTGTAGCCTCACTTGCGATCTCGGAATGCATCACAAAACAAGTTCTAGAATCTAATATACTCTAGGTTCACACTCTAAGCATTAAAGATGAATGCTTTAATTCCTACTAATCTAAGGCGATCCTCGCATTTGGGTGGAATTTGGGTGGTAAAGGGTTTTGTGCTAGTCATATAACTTCCTATCCATGAGACGCTTATGTTAAGACTAATGGCCCACTCCTATATGTCATGAAAAATTTTAAATTTGGTGCCAAAATTACCCTAACCGACATTTTCTCATGGCTTATTACACAATCACAATTGGACAAAGCAAATAGTCAAGGATAAGCATAGTTTCAAAGTTCCGTTTATTTTCCCTCCACACTTAAACTGAACATTGTCCCAATGTTCCCGAAGTATCAAAGTTATGATAAAGAAGGTAATTAAAAACGAAAGAAACTAATACTCCCTCGATTAGCTCGGTAGGATCCGTGTAAAGTGGTGGTTAAACTCTTTTCCAAGAAGAATTATTACGTGAAAAGTTCCTTCCAATCTTATGTAACTTCTTCTTGACAAACTAAACTCGCACACTTGAAGAAAACAAAGCGAAACCTTCAAGTAAAATCGGCGGTAATAATATATATAAGACTCGATTTAAACTAGGATATAATGTCATGGAATGGATGTTTACGTAATTTCTAAGAAAATTAAGACACGAAAATTCCAAAATTTATAAGTAGCTCGTAAAACGAGAAAAAGTAATATGATGTTTTTACTCCTTCCCGACGCCGTCGAGTTGCAATCTCGACGCGTCGGTTATCTGACAAAACCGGTGCGATTTTACGGAAAAAATTCGAAAATTTACATCTTTAGAATCTGGAAAATTTCGCAAAACATCCATTATGACTCGATACAAGCATTTGACTCAACAAACAAACATAAATATCTTTTAATTAATTATTATTCTCATGTTTACGTTTCTTTTGAAAACGTGTGTAATCCTCCCTACAACATCCCTTATGTAAAATACCTTTATATGCAATTAAGACGAAGTTAAAAACAAAATAAAGCATTTTACAAATTTAAACATGAGGATAAACAATTAATAAAAGATATATGACACTAACAAGCAAACAATTAAGCATGGGTTGCCTCAAGCGCTTTTCTTTATTAAAGAGTCTTGTAGCTAGACTCGTAGTCGGTGCTCCCTCGCTTCCTCACCACCGCCTCTTGACGCCTCTAATGGGGATTCCATGTTGTAGAAGTGCCTAAAATGCGCTTCTCTAAGAGTTCATCCTCTCCCAATCGGTCCCCAGATTCGGTCCTAGGCTCAAGCAATCCTTGTAGAATCCAAAATCTTAGCCATAACATAATCAACACCTTTCTCCCTATCCTCATCATTCCTATAATGAACCGATAGTTTAAGTTCCTTTTCATCATTAGAGAGTGATGAAAACTTCTCAATCTTAAAGCGGCATTTGGTAAGCTATGTCATCGGTCTTATTCTTGAATCGCACTACTCCTAATGAGGGGTCATAGGTCATCCGGTGCTTTATGAAGGTTTTCCTAGAATAACATGGGACAAGCTAGGGTCTATGGCCGTGCTAATATCATCCACAATTATGAAGTCCGTGAGAAAACGTGAAACTACCTACATAAGGCAATCCCTTAACTCTACCAAGAAAATTGCAACTAACATTAGGATCATTGGGGTCTTGCCTAGTTGGAATAGGTGTTGGGATATGAAAGTGCTAAAGATATCAAAATCAAGATATGAAAGTCTTTGTGTCGCAAAAAATCTTGGAAGAAGTCAAAGAGTCAAAATCTTGCTAAGACAAAGTCAAAATCTTGCAAGATGAAGTCAAATCTTGCTAGAACAAACAAAGCTGTTATATTCGTTTATGGAAAGTATTGTATTCCATGTTTAGATTACTTGTCGTACAAGGTTATCAATTGTAAACCGACTAGGATATCCTTGAGCCTATAAAAGGACTCCTAGATTGGCATTAGAGTACGATTTCGAAAAAGAGTTTTAGAGTTTACGAATTAGTGTTTTAGAGAAAAGTTCGATTATCTTAGAGTTGTATTAGAGTATGCATAATAAGCGATTTAGAGTTTATAATAAAGTTATTCTTCTTAGCTTTGTTAAGTAAATTCCGGCGTGCTTAATAAAGATTGCTCGTTGTTTCTTTGTTAATAACTTAGGATTTATCAGGTTATTAAACCTTAACAAGCTAGTTAAGTTAGTTTGATTAAAGTATATCGATCCAACAATAGGCTTCTTCAATATCCAATTGTAGTAGGTGCTAGTCATTATGTTGATTGGGGACTTGCGATCAATGTAAGCTTTTGCCACAAAAAGGTGTCCTATGACACATGGTATGTTAAGATTCCAAGGGTTCCCAAACTTAATTCGAGGACTTTTCCTAACATACATGTGACGGAGGTCACGCACTAAGTGAGGTGACGAGATAGTTCTTCTTCCGTAGGAAATTTGTTGAAATAGTCAATGTCTACTTCATCTACTTCCTCGGTATTTCCTCATCCATTAAGTGTATAGTCCTCTTCGTCATTTGTTTCATCAGTTCAACTAAGGCGATGGTATTGTGAATTGGACATACTTTAGCTTGCTTGGATCCTTAATCTCTATGCTCAAGGCTCGGAGTTGAGATAGCACTAACCTTCTTATCACTAGCTATAGCTTTCAAAAGGTTGTCTATTTTCCTATCCATCTCGGCTTGTTGATTATTAAAGCGGTCCGAGAGCTTAGCCATTTGGGTTTCTTGGGATGCAACTAGGTTTTGCAACATCCCTTCGATGTTTTGTTGGTTAGGACCGTTAGGTGGGGGCCATGAGAAATCATTAGAAGTGAATTCTTTGGTTTGTCCCCAATAAAAGTCAGACTTGTTTTTCCATGCTTCACGGGTTTCATTGAAATTCCTAGGTCCGGTGTTGTAGGAATCTTCCTCCCGCTCCGTTAATACGCCGAGGATGCGTAGTCAGCGAAGCGTGTTCGGGATCGCTAGTCTGCTAGCGTGTTATGAGGATCACAAAGCGGCTCGCACGAGGAAGAAGCTTTGTTCATATGGTGTGATGATTTAGGATTTTCGTAGGAACTCACGAGAATTTAACTTGATCTTCAAGTTCGATCATCCTACGGTCCGGAGGAGAGCAAGGAGATTGCCTTGACGGTTTGGGCACTCACGGGGTCATCCTAACTTCGTTGTCATAGAGGCGAGGTCCTATTATTTCCCATGATTCTTCTCGGTGAGATCACTAAGTTTTCCACCGCCGCTTGGTCAATGGATCGCTTAGTGGGAAAGTTGACATGATCATAAAAGATTTGGACTTGGAGCCAAAGATCAATGCCGTGATGAGGACTTTATGAAGTAAGTCCTTGAATCGGGTCCATGCTTCAGAGAGAGATTCACCTTGACGTTGTTGGAACATCAAGATGTCATTCCTAAGCTTAGTGGTTCTCCCGGTGGGAAAAATTGAGCAAGGAAGCGAAGTAAGATCATCCCAACTTGAGATGGAGGCGGCGGAAGTCGCCAAGCCAATTACTAGCTTGGTCCCGTAGAGAATTGGAAGAGCAGCAGCGCGTGGTCTCCCGAGTAGTAGCATCAAGGTCGATGGAATCGACGATTTTGAGAAATCCTCGAGATGTCGATTTGGATCTTGAACGAAGTCCATGGAATGCACATCCGTTTTGCACCAACCGGATGGTGTCGGATCGCGGTAGTAGTTTGGGCTTGGTCGGGAAGCTCAATGGTGTTCCTATAGCCTAGGTGGCTTGGTCTCGAGTATTCACCAAGAGTACGGGCTCTTGGCGGGTCATTTGGTGGTGGGTTGATGAATGGTAATGGGTTATCACCTTCCATGATGAAAAGTGATGGAATTACGAACAAAGGTCACGAAGAAGGGGATAGACTAAGAGAAATCTAAAATGAGAAAAAGTTTACTTGATAGGAATCAAACAAAGAAACCTAAGCGAGGTGGACTACTAACTAGCTATTCTATTCCCGTGCGCCTAAAACTTGATAACGCTTACACGCGTCGTTCGGGGTCAAAGGAACTTCCTTTTCTTGAGCAAGTTTTATAACACCCTAGGCGTGAACCTAATCGTTGTAGTGTAGTAATTAGGGTAAGCACGGGTATTGATATCGTTCTCAGGGAATAGGAATGCTAGTAGGAGTTACTACGCTAAGGTTAAGGTTGAGAAGATTATTTTTATCTTTTATTTTTATGAAAAATGGAAAGGTACTGAATCTCGGGTATTGGATTTGGGAGGTTTGGTATTTCTACCGATTACTCTACTATTATCTAATTATCTAAACTAAGGTTGTGGGAGTCTATGTCTAATTAATGTGTGTTCGTATGATAGTTTAAAGATGTGTTTACTTAGTTTGTATTACTTAATTATCTCCTATTGATGGTTGAGTGTCACGTCTCATTCCTAGTTGCGTTGTGTGTCTAAAGTTGTAGGGTGTCGTTTCTCCCTAACTCTTCGAACTTACCAAAGGGTCTTGTCTACAAACCCACTAGAGATTATAAACCCTACTCTAAGGCGCCTTTGGATGGTTTAGCCTACAATTACTCGGTAATTATACTCTAAGGTTCACAAAGATGAATCAAGCATTAATGCACAACGAATGACCTATCGCATTACTAGATCATTAATCAACTAAGATAAGAAACAACCAATCAATATTTAATAATTAAGTTTCATACTTCCTAAGCAAACACACAAATAAATTAGCTTGACATGGAGAACATGCAAGCATACACACAAATAATCAAAGACATAATTGAATTAATGAAGTAAAGACTTATCTTGATGTAAGATAGGTTTTAAAACCCTAAAATATCGTACAAGACACCTTAGGTTCGGTTTTAGGTTTTACCCAAAGACTCTCCACACAAAGACCAAAAATTCGGATTCTATATATAAGATTACAATTGCGGCGTACCTTATGTTTAGTGACGCCGCCGTGTCGCCGCCATTAGGGTTTCGTCTTGGCCACGTTAACCTTGCGACGGCGTCACCTTATGTCCGTGACGCCGTCCTCTTCGACTTTCGACGTCGTCGGATTGCATCTAAGTTGTTCGAGTAGCGACGGCCTACTCTTTCACAACTAGACGTCTCTTGAAAATACGAGTTTGGGTTCGGCCGTCACAATAATTTTGGGACGGCGCTTAATAGCACCCTTTGGCGCCGCGCCTTCTACTTCAAAGAATCTGTGAGTGTCTCGATTTCGACTTTGGCCATTTTTTCATATATTCGCCTTTTCGTCCAAATAAGTGTCATTCAAACATTTTGCCTTCACGAGACCTAAAAAGTGAAAAGGAACGATATTAAGCAATAACGGATACAAAGTGATCAAATAAGGACTTAAACGACCCTCAAATGGTATCTTTAAAACCTTATCATTAAACTATTGTGCATTTGTGGAAACATCCGTCACCGTTTGATGACGAGGTTGTAATATATATACTAGATGTAGCCACGTGTTGTGGTGGGACAAGCATGGCAGAGGAATAGACCTTAAACAAGTGCCTAAGAAGCTATGTGCGAAATTTTGATGGTTAAAGATTACGCCCGTTTGGATACAAGTTGGTGAAAAGCAAATTCAGCTTTGTTTAGGTAGGATGTTAGTTTTCATCTTCAATCATTATTGCGAATATCTATTTTGTTGCTTGCTTATAAATTCCGCTTCAAAAGTGATTAGTGATTATTGCGTTTTCATGTCCGCGATTCTGGTTGTTTAGGGGTCGAATTATCATTTTAGTATTCACATTAAAACTGATTTTGATACTTCAAACAAAAGTAGCACATTAATAAACTTTCAACCGCTCGGGTAAACAACTTCAAACAAAAGAAGCGCATTAGATACAATCTTCTGTAGTCCGTTTGTCGTAGCTGATCATCTTCTTTTTCCATATCAGATAAATACTCTTAAGACTGAAAAACACCTTTGAGTACATGGTTTCGGAACTGCTAGTTGCAAAAAGCGGTCCTATGGTCTTACGATGCTACATAACACACATCTCGACAAAACAAGATTCATGTAAGATTGGATGGATTGATCCTTATTTTATAAATATTATATACTTTTTTATATAATTTTTATATTTTTATTTAAACGAGTAAAAATCGAATAAATATAATAAAATTTATTCCGCAATTTTAAAATCACTGTTTATAATTTTTATTACAAAATTATATAAATTTTATATAATTTATTTTATAAATATTATATACTTTTTTATATAATTTTCATATTTTTTATTTAAACGAGTAAAAATCGAATAAATATAATTTTATATAAATTTAAAACTTCCTCCAACCAAACACGCTTAGGCATTTTAAATTCTGGAATTTTAAATTCTAAAGAATTTAAATTTCCTAGAATTTTAAATTCCCTCAACCAAACGGCCCCTTAGGGTTTAGAGTTTTTTTTACTTGTTACTAGTATTTTTTAAGTCGTTATTATATAATTAACTCTTCTTTCTTACTACATTAAAAGAATATGGAACAAATAATCTAATATAAACTTTTAGATGGATGAACATATAGTCGTCTCAACTTGCATTCTATCCCATGTTTTGGTTAGTACGGATACGATGGATCACAAAAGCGGCCGTGCTCGACGGATCGACGTCGTTTTAATATATATATATATATATATATATATATATATATATATATATATATATATATATATATATATATATATATATATATATATATATATATATATATATATATAGTAAGGATCCATGGTGAAGTAAATTAAAATAAGAAGTGGTGAAGTGACCAAAACCGCGATTTGAGATCTGACGACTTGCATTAGATGCATTTTATTGATATAGATGCAACATCTTAAGTTTGAAAGTTAATTTGATGTATAGATGGTGCAAATTGATTTTTATGATTTCGCACGTGCAGAGGAACAAAAACAAGAGAAATCATGAAATGCATATAATATACGATATATATCGATCCGAAAGCTAGAAACACACTATAGTGCGTTATAACGATCTAGATTATAGGGATGCATCTAATTTAGGTTAGCAGATCTCGGTTTTGCGGTTATAGTTCTTCTTATTACTTATTTTAACTAATATTCTTATTTGATCCTAACTCTCTCTATATATATATATATATATATATATATATATATATATATATATATATATATATATATATATATATATATTAATTTAGCGGTGTCATACCATACTTATAGTAATTTTCCCAAAACATCGATCATTTTACGGTTTGTCATTTTGCCTTAAAACAATTACTTCTAAGTTACTTCATAATAAGTAATTGTTTGTCTTATTTGTATAAAAGTAAGAATAAATAATAATAATAATAATAATAATAATAATTATAATAATAATAAAAATAAATAAATAAAAATCACTTGGTAAAAAGTTTCAACCAAATTGTGTTGAAAAAGGTTTTAAGTTGTATATGTTTATAAAAGGTAGTTTTACTTAAGAAAAATAAACTTTTTAAATAACTAATTTATCCGTTCCTGCTTATTTAATTTGAAACTTTGAAAGAAAAAAAATGAATAAAAAGATAAAGAATCCCAAACAACCTGTAATCACTTGGGGACTAACATATAGTCTTAGCACGCATTGTGGGCAAAGCCAACTAACATATAGTCTTAGCACGCATTGTGGCCAAAGCCAAACCTTATGATTATAACTTAAAAAATTTGAAAAAAATTCAATTTTTGTGGCAAAATGGCCAAGAAATACCGCAATGTTTTATGTGAACAAACTTTATCACCTTGTCCACAAGAAATTTCTAATACTTTGTTTGTGTACTTGAACAAAATCTATAAGACGATCAGCTAAATTATATTTGGAACCTTCCGTAGGCGTAAAGTATGAACTTAGCCCAAAAGGCCAATGGAACCGGGCTTGAACAAACCCAACCCTTCAACTGACCCGGCCCAATATAACTAAGTTCAGTTCAGTTCAGTTCAGTTCAGTTGACAAAGTTCACAAACTCAAAAAATGAGCATCTCCTACTACCCAATCCATGAATTCAACTCCAAATTTATCAAACCTCTAAATTACCTCAAACCATGTGGGGTCCATCTCTATACAACAAAACGGAAAAAACTCTATGCACCCAGTTCAGTTAACAGGCGTAAGGTCCGTGCAACGCACGTGTCACCATGGGATGATAAACCGTACCAGGTGCTTCCTGGTGGTGAAATATCCTACTACGATGAAAGGGATGTCGTGTCGTTTCTTGACCCGCCTAAGGAACTTGTTCCCTTGGACCCCAGTTCTTATAACCCTGCTGCTTATCTTTGGTATTTACTTTTCTCTTTGTTGGTTTTGTATGCTTTTGTTTATACTTATGTTATTAGGGGGTGTTTGTTTATGCTTATATGTGGGCTTATGAGCTTATTTGTGTTTCGGCTTATATTTCATAAGCTCCAATTTTCTAGCTTATTTTGATGCTTATTGGCTAATATAAGTTTATTATGACATAATAAGCTTATATAAGCCCAAAGGTTACAAAGTAAGCTGGAAAAACAGGGCTTATGAAATATAAGCCGAAATTGGATAAGCTTGTAAGCTCTTACATATAAGCTTAAACAAACACCCCCCCTTAGAATGTTTTATAGTTTCGGGTTTTACATGTTTGATAATTTTGCAAGATTGTGTGTATGGGGATGTTTGGGTAACGGTTTTGCGTGTTTGGATCAATGTTGCAAAAATCGCTAGGCGCTTCTACCTAGTTATCGGCCTAGGTGGGGACTAGTTTGATTGGATTTTTCTATTTATAAGTTTTGAAATTATATGTATGACCCTACTTTAGTGAATTCAAATAAGCAATAATAAGTTTTAGCGAGAATGTATGATTACTTAAGATTTAATGTTGATTGGTTGTCCATGGAGTTGGAACAGAGCGAACAAAAAGAGTACAAGAAGAAAAAAAACTCAAGTATAAAGGGAAGATCGACCGCAGCCTAGTCACCGCCTATGCCAAGTTTTTTACAACACTGGTTTGAATAAACTGATTATTGAAAGTAAGCTATACCAAAGGTTTACTGAGTTAGGTATAAGTAGCTTTTGTTAACAGATAAAAGTGGCACAACAAGTCCAAAAACCATTTTACATGCTAGAGAAGGTTACTTGAGAACATTGGAAAAGTTTTGAAGTATGTAACTTACGACGACCATTAAATATTTATTCGTACATAGATAGATAGAAGGTGAAAGTAAGTTACGTTTTGGTGTGATAAACTTTGAGTTTCAACTATACTTGATGTGTTCGGGTTTGAGTATTGAGATTGTAGTTTTCAGCATGAGAAAATCATCACATTTCTTAGATTATTTGACATACATGATTCTAATGCCGGTTAGAAGTTATAGTGATTTTAGATTTGAAGATGTGGGGAAACTAGGGTATGACAGTTTTCGTGATCTCTCAGTGATGCCTATGTGGTATACGGTGTGTTTAGGATTGTTTATTGCAACTGCTTATGTTTTTTAAATGAACCAAAACAGCAATTTGAAATAAGCAACTCCCAAACTAAGTATAACCTGTTTATCTCAAGTTATATACTCACTAAGTCACTAGTATAGAGATAAGCAGTTTGGAAAAGCGATCCCAAACACTGTTTAATGAAAACACAATAAGCAGATATTATTTTAATAAGCTATCCTAAACACCCTGTAATTGAAGTATTCCAGAATCAGCAAATTTGATTTTTCGAGCTCATATATAAACAATTACAAGTTCCTCCACTAATATGTAATGCATTGCCAATTTCCATTAGGAAGCTATGCAAAACCTACAATATTCAAGGTCTACATGTAGACCGTGACCTAACACTGCTCAACTTATTCCTCTTTAGTTGAATGTGTTTATAGTTCAGTTGCACTTTTATTGAATTCACTAGTGTATCAAGCATTGAGTTAATAGTCTTAGCTTGCTGTTTATTTTATTTTAACAGGAAAAAGATAGATGACATCCCAGAAGAAAGGAGACATCGTTTGTTGGCCTTGCTCAATCCCAGGTCTTTTTCATTGAAGTTTGTTACGTTTCAAGTTTCAACTATACCTTTTTCAGACTTATTGTTGAAAATACTTTCTGTTTATTGATTTTTGGCTGGGAATATTTCAGACTTATTTCGAGAGCTTGGGAGGTAGCGGGCACAAGGTATGATAATCCAAAGTTGGCAAAGCAAAGCGCGTCTAGCTTGTTTTCTGGTAAAGCTGATTCAAAGTTGCTTGAATTTTGGCACTGCAGAACAAATGGAGGTAAATTGACCAGACTTAAACACAATAACATTGGAGTTTTCGTGTAAGGAAGGGACAGTACTGCTATGTTTGTTAGCTTCCGAAAGCATTTGATTATGTTGATATTGTTATAGTGTTTCACATATTTAGCAGTAATTTAGGCCTAAATTAGGGGTGATATCCTTCCAAGAGCCAAGAAACTATCGTCCTGCGGAAGTTTTAGTGAGATCACTTTGTTAGGACGCTTTTTGGTGTCTTTACTTAGGCTTTGATAGCTAATCACTTATTCACATAGCTAACAGCCAGGTCTTTCAGAAGAGAACAAAACATACTAAGGTTGACTATCACCTTTTCGTGAATCGTATTGTTGGGATTCCAGCCGATCTTTCATCCTTTGAGTTGATTCTGATCCAAAAGAACACTATTAGCTGATGTTTGATAGGTTTTAGATAAATACAAGACTAGTACTACATGTCCAGTTAATGAATGAATGTTAGTATTTGGCACGAGAGTTTCTAAGAATGACCAAGATGTGTTCATGGATAGACCTTAGTTTCTACTTATTTTTTTAGGTTATATTGTAATTTTAATACGGACAAAAGTATTTTTTTTTATATGGGCACACCTAAACAAACCAGCTTATGTAGTATTCGTTTGTGATGTCTCGTTTGTGATGTGTTGGTATATGATTCTGCTTATTCTGGTAATGTAGTTGGCATCTTCTCACAAAATCTTGACAAGGGATAGTGAATCTAAATTTGCTAAATCTGGTAATGAAGTTACATACGCTTTTCAGGAATTTCAAGCTCTCACGGTTTCTGCACTTTAGTGGATCCTAAAAAGTTTTTTGTAAAATGATTGAATTTTTTTAAAAAAATGGGGCATTCCGAGAATCGAACTCGGGACCTCTCGCACCCAAAGCGAGAATCATACCACTAGACCAAATGCCCACTTGTTACTTGTCTCTATTTGTTTTTCTTATCACCATGGTTGAAACAAGAATACACAACTTAGTTGGTATCTTCATGAAGTGCACAACTGTTTAAACTTTAAAGCCTGTTACATCAGGGGATCAATGTGCTTCTGCCTATAGCTAGTTTTCTGTTTATTCTTCTGGTGCAATATCACTGCTTTAAACTTACTGCAAATTGAGGCTACTAAATGTGAAAAAAAGTGTTTAGTGTCTGCTGTGTAAAGTTTGCTTATGATATTTGCAAAGCTCGTAGACATACAATATACATGTTTCATCCATTATACTGAAATATTGCACAATGACGTGAGTGCCCTCTGCCCAGTACCATGGTCGAATATGATATATTATATTTAACAGAGCAAACTGCTTGTCTATTTGGTTCATTTTCATAACCCAGACACTTTCGGTTGTCCATAAGTGATTAAGTGAAATATAAACCTATCGCCTTTCCCACAAGGCAAATGTCTTTGAATGCTACTTTGAACAACCTTGGGAACATCAGGATATGGGTAGCATAGGAGGATAGAACACAATCCTTAAGGAAAAAAAAACTTTGGTTGAGATGAATGATCTTTGGAACTGAATCACCTTAGGTCTCCTTAACATAAACACTAGAAATTTCCTTATGCCTGTAATAAGGACAAATGCTATATATGTATGTCTTTTATTAGTTTTGCGATTGAATATTGAAACTTTTGTAAACACTTGAGAGAAGATAGTCTGAAAAGCAACACATATAGAGAATTAGTACTATATTGACCACATGTTTATGCATGAATGTATATGTAAAGATATGTATCGTAGTTTCAATGATCATGTGTAACTTGTTATCTGAAAATAGCGCAAAGATAGTCTGAAAAGCAACACATATAGAGAATTAGTACTATATTGACCACATGTTTATGCATGAATGTATATGTAAAGATATGTATCGTAGTTTCAATGATCATGTGTAACTTGTTATCTGAAAATAGCGCATTCTTAGCGATAATCATACTATCTTCTGCTGTTGATCTGATCTGTAGGTTTGGTAGTGTGTTGATCTATTCACCATCTTGGTTATTCTGGTAATTAAGCTGTGTTGTCTTATAAAAATTCTGCATATTAGTAGAAGCGCCCATTAGTTGAATTAATTGACATGATATTTTTTGCTCTGCATCACATGCTTGGTATATTATACCATCACTTTAGGTAGTAGATCTGTTTCCAAAGTCTGGAGTTGACTTGGTAGAACATCCAATTAAAGAAATATCGGCACATTAAAAAATACATAAAATTATTAACTTTTTAGACAAAAAAGGGGCATTCCGAGAATCGAACTCGGGACCTCTCGCACCCAAAGCGAGAATCATACCACTAGACCAAATGCCCAGTTGCTTCATATGTCTCTTTTTCTTTCCTATCATTCTGGTTGAATCATGACTTGACAGCTTCAGTTGTTAACTTCATGAAGTGCCCAATTGTTTAAAACCGTGGAATTCAGGGAATTCAATTTGCTTCTGCCTACTTTTTTTTCCATTTTTCTGTTTATTCTTCTAGTGTGATGTCACTGCTTTCAACTCACTGGAGTTTGAGGCTACTACGTGTGAACAAAAAAGTGTTTAGTGCCTCCTGTCTGAATTTGATTATGTGATCTTTGCAAAGTCTTTCTATAAGCTTATTCTTGGGCTTAAATGAGCTTATGAAGTATAAGCCAAGTCAAATTAGCTCATAAGCCCATATATAAGCTTAAATAAACACAATATTGCATACCTTGTGCGGATACTTTTACTTATATTGACACGAGTGCCCAGCGCCATGCTTAAATATGATACGTAATAGTGAAAGGACTGAGCAGTCTGAGCTACTTGGTTCAATTTCATGACCAAACTCAATTTTTCGGATGTACAAACGTGATCACATCAAATGGCAGCCTATCACCTCTTCCAAAAGCCAAAGTCTTTAATTGCTTAATTCGAACAACTTAGGAACATGAGGATATGCATAGCTTAGAATAGAAAGCACTAAAAACACGTCAACTGAAAAAATATATAGGTCTCCCAAGCTTTAACAACGCGAAGTTGCATCTGTGTGTGATAAGGAACACATAGTTGATACTTCTCTTCTTTTAGTTATGAAAAGAGTTAATTGCATTTTTGGTCCTTGTGGTATGGCCAAATTGCAAGTTTGGTCCCTAAAACTTCGAAAGTGCAATGATAGTCCTCATTTTAAAGTTTGGATTGCACTTTTAGTCCCTGGATAAAATGAAATGACTAAAATACCCTTTGTCTTATTCGGAGAAGACAAGGGTAATTTGGTCATTTCACACCGATCAGGGACCAAAAATGCAAGCCAAACTTTAAAATGGGGACTATAATTGCACTTTCAAAATTTTAGGGACCAAACCTGCAATTTGGTCATACCACAGGGACCAAAAATGCAATTAACTCTTATGAAAATTTGAAACAATTGAGAGTACTTAAGAGAAGATAGTGATGAGGCAACACATACAGAGAATTATTATACTGACCACATGTTTATGCATCAATGCATATGTATACTTTTGTTTAGTAGATTTAATGATAGTGCGTAATTTGTGATCTGATATATCACATTCTCAGCACTTATCATACTAAGAATCTTGGCAACGATCAACTTCACGTGCTGGTTTTTATGATTAAAGCTCGTATACATTCATATCTAATTTGTCATACTGAAGTATTGCATACCCTGTGCAGACACTTCTACTGATTTTGACATGAATGCCCAGCACCATGGTTAGATGTGATATATTATTTTGAAAAGATTGAACTACTTGGTTCATTTCCATGATCGAAATGCCTAGCATCTCTCCCAGATGCCCAAAAGTCTTTAAATGCTTGAACAACCTTGGGAATATCAGTATACGGGTGTAGCATAGAATGCTGTAAATTACACTTTGGTTGAGAACTTGAGATAAAAGATTCCTCGAAGTAAATCACCTTAGCTCTCCCTGACTTTAAAATGTATGTCCCTATTTAGTTTTAAGATTGAACTTGAAACTTCTGAAAACTCTTGGTAAGAAAATAGTGAGACATGTAACTTGTGACGTGAAGGGCATTTTCCGCAACAATCATACTATCATCTGTTCTTGATTTCATCTGTAGGTTTGGTAATATAATCTCTGGTAATGCAGCCATATCATCTTGGTTCCTAAGAGTAGAAGTTACTTTTGTTCATTCCGGTAATGGAGCTGTGCTGTCTTAAGATTTCTACTCATTAATAGAAGCACCCATTAGTTGAATTTACCGGCATAATCTCTAGATCTGCAAGCACATGGTTCGGGTATATAATATCACTTTAGTAGTAGATCTGTTTCCAAAGTCTGGAGTTGACTTGGTAGAATATCAAATTAAACAAAATAGTGGCACTTAAAAAATATATATAAAATTATTGATTTTTTATAAATGAAAAATGGGGCATTCCGAGAATCGAACTCGGGACCTCTCGCACCCAAAGCGAGAATCATACCACTAGACCAAATGCCCTTTTTTGTTTATGTTAATTGCTTACAACAAGGTAACTCTTAAATTTTATATCCTTTGCTTAAGAGATCCCTTGAAAATTACCAAAACTATAATAAGAAAAACTATATTAGTATTTAATCTATGAATGCATATTACTCCTGAGGATATAGTATTTGGAATTTTGATATGGTAACATTTCATAACGGGATTCGGATGGAGTAAATTAGATTATTATGATTCTGTACTTGGAACATAACATGTGTTTATGCTTAACTTTATTCAAGAAAATACCAAATTTAGTCGGCAGTATCACGGCTGGATTCTGTCAATGTTCTAATGAATCCCTATGGAAAAGTCGGATCAACTTTATTTGTATTAAGTTTTGCATGATCAATAATTATGCTCCAACTTGACGAGTATTTATAGAAAGCCTCCACTAGGGGTTCTTTGTGTATACACGGTTATATTACAGATGAACTTGGCATTAATCAGGCCTTAATTACAGGTGATATGTTTTACTGTTTCCTTCTCTTTTGGCAAGATGGACACTATCTAATCTAGGTGTACACCTCTAAGTGAATAACTCATACAACCGTCTTTGTTACCATATAAACACTAACACATGCATGGTCAGCTTATTTGTTTTTTGTATTCGAAATTTAATCCAGTTTTATATGTTAAAGTGAATGGCTAATAATTCTGTTTATCTATGATTTCATATTATCCACTATAAAAACATATTTACTACATTTTTCCTTGCATAACTTTTATGCCATTGAACTTGTTTAAACAGGGCCTTTGGCTGTAGCCTGGATTAACTACTTCAAAACGGTTAGTTTTTTGCTCCATTAGCAGTTTCAGTTGCATATCTGATTCATCTTTTGCAGGGCTTGTTTCTTTCTTTGTTTTCCTATTTTTTAAATAATATTATTAATATCTTTATCGTTCTTTTGTTGGGGATCGGCGATGGTTGTATGCCAGGCTTTATTCTGCTGCAAGGATGGTCAAACTTTTGGAAGAATTATTGGTAATTTCACTATTAGGGAGGAAGGAGTCCAAGTTTCTTACCCTATCACCCAAGGTCTGCCACGTCACCTCTATCCAATAAAACCTTCCAACTCAAAACTACCCCAATACTACCCTAACACTACCCTAATTAGTGGGAGTGGTACCCTATCTTACCAATTCATTTTTTTTTTTTTTTTTTTAAATACATAAAATCACATACAATATTTATAATAAAACATACCATTTAATTAAAAATAAAAACATTACATAATACTTTTAAAAAAAAACATAACATAATACTTAAAATAACTAGATTAAAATAAAAAGCCATTAATCATCGAGACGCGGAAGTCTTCACGCGTTACGTGCTCAGGTGAGATCATATCAAGACGGCCATGGAGAAATTGCCTAGTAACTCCGCTACCACACCGTCGTCGAACACCGGCCGGACCGGGCGGATCCATTATATGAACCGGTGAGATTGCCTCCTCGCTTTATAACCATATTATGCAAAATAACACACGCATGAACCGATTGGCAATTTTCGCTGGTCATAGCTCGAGTGGTCGCTCAAGAATTTTCCATTTTCCTTTGAGAGCACCAAAAGCTCTCTCGACATCCTTTCTCGCTCCCTCTCAGAACTTCGTAAATCTCTTTTCCTTCGGCCGCTTTGGATACGGTATGCTTTAATGATGTGGACCACTTAGGATAGATTCCATCCGCCAAATAGTAGCGTTTGTAAAAGCGCCCATTCACGGAATGAACTATTCATCGCTGCCCATTTCGAAATGAAGATACAAGTCGACCGATGCAATACGTTGATATCGTTGTTTGACCCGGTGGACCAAAAAGCATGCCAAATCCACATATCTTGTGACGCCGTGACTTCAAGCATAATAGTGGGAACACCATAGTACCACTCAAGTATATTGCCTCTCAAATGTCTAGGACAATTTTCCATCCGACGCAGTACAACAAGGCTACCAAGCATCCTGTGAGTGATGCTTCGCTTCATGGGCCGGAAAATGCGAGCAGGTCGTGTCAGGTTGCCTACCACGAGGTACTCCCGACCGCATAACTCAATGATGGCCTTACAAAATTATCAAGACTTTCACGTCCCGCTCTTTGAGACATGCATAAATATTCGCTATACTCGTGGGCGGATTTGGTTGCGAGTTGCCTAACAAGTGATGTGATTTTTGTTTCACGTGAAACTTTTTGAAATCGCAAGATCATAGCCTTCTTCTTGAAAATATGGGTATCTCGCTCAATGTCACCCACTATTTGCAAAAATGTGCTTTTCTCCATTCGAATTTTTTTAAAGTAATCGTCGTTGTACTTTGGTGTTTCAACGAACCAATCATTCTCTAACGTTTCAAGACCTATATCCCGATGACGATTTACGCTAGTTCGGCTAGAGCTTGCCGTGTCTTCATAATACCGAGCCGCTAGTTGAAGATATTTTGCAACGAGCTACCGTGGATATCTCGCCGACGAAGAAGGAACAACGTAATCGGAAGAATCGGTGACATTTTTTGGAGAGATTATTTAGTGTGTGTTTTTTTTATATGTTAAAAGGTAATTATGTTTTTGAAATGTAAAGGGTGTTAAATAGGAAGAATTTTTTTTTTTTTTTTTTTATTCGCTACTAGCCGTTAAATGGAACCAAACGCTCCCCAACGCCTTAATTTCCCAACGTTCTTCTTGCCGAGCTCGTGAACCAACCCGAGACACCAACCCGAGCTCGGCGGAATGGTGTAGCCGCTCGGTTTCAAGTACCCGCCCCCCTACCCGAGAGCCACTCCGTGGTACCTTATTGTACTCATGTGCATCATTGTACTTGTAACTTTTTGCAACATTGAAAGTCACATCATATTTTTGATAAATTGCATACACTAGTCTGATTGCTATTTGCCATTTGGGGTCACAAACTTTGTCTATTCCCAACAAAATTTGATCCAATGTAACCAACTTTAAAGAGTTCTGATTTAGTATTATTTGACCCATTTACTCTATAAAGTGATGACGTCAAAGTTTTTTTTAATTAACTTATTAGCATCTTTTCTAATTTGAGACAGAAACGTCATTAAAAGATGTTGACTTGCAAAATCTCCATTAATAGAACTTTTGAAAGATCTTTACCCCTATGAAAGATGGTCATCCCAAATTGAAATCAGACTAAAGTACGTTACCATGTTATTATATTTACAGCATAAATGTTGAAAATTGCCCTTTTTTATTAGCTTCTATTATTTTTTTCTTTGAATAAGGTGATACCTATAACATGATTACTAGGACTTTGTTGCGTACTCCATATCTTAAATATAATTAACACATAAAACATTCTCATTCTTATGAGGTCGATAGCCGTTATGTTGTTAACCTATGCATGAGCTGTAATATCTTTGTCTAACCTGAAAATTTGTTCAAATGTATCCATGATTTTGCTTTGGGTGGCGAAATTGTTGAGTGGTGAGCCAAATTAGTCAATGGCCTACCCCACATACGCATTTAGCTACAAACTGGCTTGCATATTCTATACTTCTATATCAACGAGCTCGAGACTGATTGAAGGCCAAACATCTTCAAACTCGTATTTTTGTTGTCAAATGTTTTGGTGTTGACCATCTTATGTTAAATCAACTTATTATTGATCCGATTTAATGAAAGTTACCTATTTCAGATGCCACAGTTCTGGGTGGATTATCGCGGTCATTTGCTCCATTGTACTTCAAAGTGAAAGAAGTGAATGAAGTGATGTCAACTGAGCAGCCGTGTGACGTGGCATACGAATTTGGAACTGGACTTTTGGATCTCCAAGAGTACCCTAAAGGATTTCCAAAACCAGGTAAAACTTTTATTCATAACATGCATATAAAATAGAGCATTTTTTTGTCATGGTTAAACTGTTGTGCATTTCCATGGAAACATCCGTCACCGTTTGATGACGAGGTTGTAATATATATACGACATGTAGGCCCTGGTGTTGTGGTGGGACAAGCATGGCAAGAGGGAATAGACCTTAAACAAGTGCCTAAGAAGCTATGTAGCGAAATATTGATGGTTAAAGATTACGCCCATTTGGATACAAGTTGGTGAAAAGCAAATTCCAGTTTTGTTTAGGTAGGATGTTAGTTTTCATCTTCAATCATTATTGCGCGAATATCTATTTTGTTGCTTGCTTATAAATTCCGTTTCAAAAGTGATTAGTGATTATTGCGTTTCATGTCCGCGATTCTGGTTGTTTAGGGGTCGAATTATCATTTTAGTATTCACATTAAAACTGATTTTGATACTTCAAACAAAAGCAGCACATTAATAAACTTTTCAACCGCTCGGGTAAACAACTTCAAACAAAAGAAGCGCATTAGATACAATCTTCTGTAGTCTGTTCGAGAGTACAGGCAACACAATGATGAGCAATACAATCTTTATTCAGATCTAAGCTGCAATAGTCAGCTTAGATTATGTTTACAATAGTATCCAAATGTTACAAGATTAGATTAATGTCAATGAGACAATAATCATGTAAATGTAAAGACCAGACAAGATCAGTGAAATGATCAGAAAGAGAAGAAGAGAGTGATACAAAAGACTGCACACTCAAGTGTGTTCTAACCCTAGAATAAGGGACTTATTAAATAGGAGATTAAGTTACACTAAGACCCTCTAACGGCTATAAGTGACTCATTAGCAGAAATGAAGAAAGCTCACAGAAACCAAACTTCTGGAACTATAAACCTTTATTCTTTGTCCATGATTAACCCTCAGAGAATCTCCGCAATGAACATAACTTGAAAGCCATTAGAATCGATAGAATGATATGTTTGCCATGATTATTACCCCAAATTTTAACATTCCCCTTAATCTCATGAGCAAACATATCAAACAATATCAATTTTTCACACAAAAATTTATGCCGATAAACAGGAGATTTTTAGTGAGGATGTCTGCAGTTTGGTTTGAAGAGCCAATCTTTTAGATTTATAACACCTCTTGCAATTTTCTCCCGATGAAGTGAACATCAATTTCAAAGTGTTTGATCTTTCATGGAAAGCAGGGGTTGACAAGTTGTAAGGCGATTTGTTATCACGTAAAAGATTAACAGGTGATTAATATAAACTTTTAGATCTTTTAATATTTTTGAATCCAGATGATTTCTGCGCAGAGACATAGATCTATACTCGCTCATGGAAGATTTTGAAAGAGTGTTTTGTTTTTACTTTTCCATGAGATCAAACAATCGTTGAAGAAAACACAATAACTCGTGATGATTTTCCGGTTTTCTTGCATTTCGCCCAATCAAGATCACTATATCCTTCAAGATAATTTTCGAGTTGCTAAAATTGTACCTTAGACCTTTTCCCGAGCTCCTTTTAGATATCTCGAACATTGAGGGCACATTCCGGATGAGATTTCAAGGGAGAATGCATATATTGTGCCAGACAATGAACTGAGTATGAGATGTCAGGTCTTGTATGGGTGAGATAGATAAGTTTCCCAAGTAACTTCTGATAGCCAGTGATGTTGACTAGTAAGGGATCATCAGCAGTGGGAATGTATGGGAGCACAGAGTTGGGTTCCATAGGTGTGGACACATGTTTGCACCCAAGAAGACCAAATTCTTTGAGAAGTTCAAGACAGTATTTTCTTTGGGAGAGACAGATGTCATTCCCAGTTTTTAAAACCTCAATGCCAAGAAAGTATTTTAGATTTCCCAAGTCTTTGATATGAAATTTTGTTTTTAGAAACTCTTTGAATAGGTTTATCTCATCAATACAGTTTCCCGTAAGAACAATATCATCCACATAAACAAGAAGAGCAATAAACTTGTCATTTTCTGTTTTGGTGAACAAAGAGTGATCATTAACAGATTGGACAAAATTATTTTCTTTTAAAACACTGACAAGTTTTTCATTCCATTTTCTGGGAGCTTGTTTTAGGCCATATAGAGACTTGACAAGTTTACAAACTTTATTTTTATTGTTCTCATTACAGAACCCCTTGGGAATGGTCATATAGATATCCTCATCAAGATCTCCATATAAGAAAGCATTGTTAACATCAAGTTGAAAAAGAGGCCATTTGTTTTTTACAGCTAAGGCAATAAGACATCTAACAGTAGACATTTTTACAACAGGAGAGAAAGTTTCATCATAGTCTATTCCTTCCCTTTGGTTATAGCCTTTAACAACTAATCTAGCCTTGTATCTATCAACTTCACCATTGGCTTTATATTTGATTTTAAAATCCATTTGTAACCAATGGGAGTTCTATTAGAGGTAGATCGGTTATATCCCAAGCATGGTTTTCATTTAGGGCCTCAATTTTAATTCATAGCATCTACCCAATTACTATCAAGGATAGCTTCTTCATAATGTAGGTTCAATACTTTTATTAAGACTAAGCAAAGCAATAATTATCCTTGTTAAGATTAGAGTAATTAACAACTTTTTCAACCCCATATTTGACTTTTCCTTCAACAATAAAGTCATTTAGATTACCGGGTAACTTAGAAACTCTAGTTGACCTTCTAGCAAGAGAGGTCGGCAAGCCTCTTTCTTGTTCAAGAGAATCGGATGATGTATCGCCAGAATCGTAAGATGCATCGGCAGGATGTGATTCATGTGATATGATGCCCTCGTGGTGTGTATTATCATCTATAGATGTTGCAACCGGTTCATCAATCCTAGTAGGATGACTTACCACCGTGCTATCATCATAGGATGTCACTCTCCTTCATCATTGGGACTTGTTTGTGAGTCAAAGAAATTTTTGTGGTTTAAATCTTTAGGCACATAAGTTTCAACAAAAGGTTTTGACACGTAATTTTTCATTTTGAATGGGAACACAGTTTCATAAAATTTGACATCTCCGGAATAAAAGATATTTTTGTTTCTAGGCTCAAGAGTTTATAACCTTTTTTCATTCGAGTAACCAATAAGAACACTTTTTCGCACCTACTACCAAATTTGTCGAGATGTTGAGAATGGTGGCATAGCATAAGCGACCAAAGACTCTAAGGAGAGAGAGTGAAGGGTCATGCCCATACACAAAGAAGAAGGGGACTTGCATGACGTAATCAAGAGGCAACTTGTTTATGACATAGGCGTAGTTAGAACACATTCAAAGCCAAAGATATAGAGGTAATTCCTCAAACATAAGGGATCTAGCAACATTAAGGAGAGGCCTATGTTTCCTTTCTGCAATACCATTTTGTTGTGGTGTATAAACACAAGAGGTTTGATGTAGAATTCCTTTTTCATGAAAGAATTTTTGAAGTTTATTATTGACAAATTTCGTCCCATTATCACTTCTAAAAACTTTGACATTGTGTTCAAATTGATTTGATAGCATATGAGTAAAGTTAACAATGGAAACATAAACATCATCCTTCCCTTAGCATATAAACCCACACCGCTCGAATAGTCATCAACTATGGTTAAAAATATTTATAACCATCTTTGCTAGTGATTTTATATGGTCCCCAAACATCAAGGTGAACAAGTTGACCAATTTTAGTGGATTTATGTTCACTTAGAGGAAATGGTTCTCCGGTTTGTTTAGCTTTATTACAAGTATCACAGAGATGATCGTTTCGGATGAACTATCAAATTTAAGAGTGGGTTTAAGTATGTGTAGGACTTGGTCGAGGATGACCAAGTCTTTGATGCCGAGATTTCTAGAGACATTACAAACAGATATG
Organism: Chrysanthemum lavandulifolium; assembly: GCA_022545495.1. Classification (NCBI taxonomy): domain Eukaryota; kingdom Viridiplantae; phylum Streptophyta; class Magnoliopsida; order Asterales; family Asteraceae; genus Chrysanthemum; species Chrysanthemum lavandulifolium. The sequence continues at coordinate 44,223,557 of CM040238.1, read as the reverse complement.
CACGGTTATTAGAAGTAATCTTACATGTAGAATCTATATCAAATATATATAATCCATTGTATTGTTTACCAATCCCACAATCCTTTTTGATGTAAACTCAGATATAGCAATTAGATTCATTAAACCCAACAAACATCTTATTGTCTCTAGCAATCTTATGAATGATAGTAAACCGACATTGTATTCGTGAACAACAAGAACATCAAAAGAGTTAGGTCATTATTGACCTTTAAATCACCAATTTTAGTAATTAAGGCCCGATTACCATTGGGATGTCCAATGCTTAGGCCAAGATTTGAAATGTTAACAACATTGATTAAAATTTTTCGAGACATACCATGTGTCGATTTGCACCGTAATCAACAATCCAACCAAGACCGATGTTTCCAAATAAGGATTTAGTGTTGTTGTTAAAAACTTGTTGAAGTTTACATTAAACTTGACATCGCCATTAAAGAAGGTTCTGAAAAATTTTTACCGCCAAGTTGGCATTAGCAGATGACACATTGTTGTCATTGAGAGACTCATAAGTCTTGAGAGTCATTCGTTAGACAAGGAGACAGAGAATTGCTAGCACTATTATCGATGACACAATTGGTTTCAAAGAAACATTGTTATCACGAAAGGTTTACCATTAAAATTTCTTTTAACATATCCAAGTAGGATACCCAACAAGATCATAACATCTATCAACAAGATGACCGTGTTTTTGCAATTAGTACATTTGAGGTTCATGTTTGGTCCTCTCGCTATTAAAGTTGTTACCATTATTGAAACCGAAACTTTGTTGTTAAAAACTCTTTGTTATCAAAAATTTTCCGAAGTTTTGCAAAGAAAAGTCGTAGCATTGGGTTTAGCGAGCTATTCCGGATGAGACATTTCGTGAGATTCTTCTCCGAGACAACAGAGAAAGCGCTTTTGACATTAGGTAAAGGATCTCTCGTTAAAATATTGCTTCGATGGGAACATAGGAGTCATCAAGACCCATAAGAAATTGCATTAACTTGATTAGTCGATTGTGTTTTTCAAAATGTTTTTGACCTCACAAGTGCGAGGAGGCAAGCTAATCATACAATCAAATTGTTTCCATAAAGAGTTAAGATTGTTATAGTAATCAAGAGAGGACCCACTTTGACTAAGAGAATTTATGTTTTGTGCAAATTAAAAATATTTGAACCATCAACTTTATCATAGGTATCTTTAAGATCATTCCACATTTCATAAGCGGTTTTAGAATAAATAGCACCAAAGAATAATTCGTATGAGAGTTGAGGATCCAGTGACCACAACAGAGTTACAAGTGTCCTATTGATTAGCAAGACTGGGTTTGAATCATTTCTTATGCAAGTACCATCAATAAACCCCAACTTGTTATGGTTCCTTAAGGCAAACGTCATGGCCATATTCCATATTTTATAATTTTCGGCCCAAGTGAGTTTAATAGAAACAATGGGAGTACCATTGGTATTATTGGGGTGTAAATACAAAGCATCACCAAAGGATAAGCTTTTCTCAATGGAGGAACGACCACCACCAACATTATCATCACCAATAGCCATAATACAAACAATAAGACGTAAATAATAAGATGCGGACAAAGAATCACGAGATGATATAATAATAAGAGTAAATAGACAAGTAAATAAGACTTTGCAATAAGAAACAACAAGCACCAAGCCCGTGGACTAGGGTAAACCAGAGGTGTATTCGTACCACTAAAAGGTGGCAGATCAAGATGTTAGTCTACCCGTTTGCACCCACAAAGACTTAAGTACTGTATGTTAAAAGAGAAGATAAGACTTAGACTTACAGAGAAATATGCAGCGGAAGAACAGATCACAATCACCCTAGATTCACTTAGTCTAGGGTAAATTGTAAACAGAAGACACCAGTGATTACGTCAATAGCAATAACCCCAAACCACACCTTTGTTGCCAAAAAGAATCAATGAGCCTGACGCTCTGATACCATGTTCGAGAGTACAGGCAATACAATGATGAGCAATACAATGATGAGCAATACAATCTTTATTCAGATCTAAGCTGCAATAGTCAGTTTAGATTATGTTTACAATAGTATCCAAATGTTACAAGATTAGATTAATGTCAATGAGACAATAATCATGTAAATGTAAAGACCAGACAAGATCAGTGAAATGATCAGAAAGAGAAGAAGAGAGTGATACAAAAGACTGCACACTCAAGTGTGTTCTAACCCTAGAATAAGGGACTTATTAAATAGGAGATTAAGTTACACTAAGACCCCTCTAACGGCTATAAGTGACTCATCAGCAGAAATGAAGAAAGCTTCAGCAGAAACCAGCTTCTTGGAACTATAAACCTTTTATTCTTTGTCCATGATTAACCCCTGTAGAATCTCTGCAATGAACATAACTTGAAAGCCATTAGGAACTGATAGAATGATATGTTTGCCACAGATTATTACCCCAAAATTTAACATAGTCCGTTTGTCGTAGCTGATCATCTTCTTTTTCCATATCAGATAAATACTCTTAAGACTGAAAAACACCTTTGAGTACATGGTTTCGGAATTGCTAGTTGCAAAAAGCGGTCCTATGGTCTTACGATGCTACATAACACGCATATGCTTAGCTCGACAAAACAAGATTCATGTAAGATTGTGTCGATGGATTGATCCTTATTTTATAAATATTATATACTTTTTTATATAATTTTTATATTTATTTAAACGAGTAAAAATTGAATAAATATAATAAAATTTATTCCGCAATTTTAAAATCACTGTTTATAATTTTTATTACAAGATTATATAAATTTTATATAATTTATTGAGTAAATTACATAAATGGTCACTATGGTTTGAAATCACTGTTTATAATTTTTATCACTATGTCAAAAAAAAAGTTCAGTGGCTAAATGTGAAAAAATGGACAAACCATAATGACCATTTATGTAATTTACTCTAATTTATTTTATAAATATTATATACTTTTTTATATAATTTTTATATTTTTATTTAAACGAGTAAATCGAATAAATATAATTTTATATAAATTTAAAACTTCCTCCAACCAAACACGCTTAGGCATTTTAAATTCTGAAATTTTAAATTCTCAAGAATTTAAATTTCTTAGAATTTTAAATTCCCTCAACCAAAAAAACCCCTTAGGGTTTAGAGTTTTTTTTTACTTATTACTAGTATTTTTTAAGTCGTCATTATATAATTAACTCTTCTTTCTTACTACATTAAAAGAATATGGAACAAATAATCTAATATAAACTTTTAGATGGATGAACATATAGTCGTCTCAACTTGCATTCAATCCCATGTTTTGGTTAGTATTCCGTGAATGGTTAGTCCGCGACATTCAAAAAGATACACTTAAATGAGAAGAGATCAAACTTACGTAGACATATTTACTAACTATGCAACAACTATGTTGCATACAAAATTATGTTAACATGAGACCGTAAGTATAAAACTTAGTGAATAAGAGCATTAAACATGAATTACAAGGCATAAATAATACCGCTAAACAATTGCTTCATGAAATGACCTCAAATGGGCATAAAAATCTTCACTGCTTCCAAATTGAGTAACACACGCCCATCAGATATGTACCCCACACCTGCATTCTATATGGTTACACCCATCAATCTTCTCTATGATGAACCTACAAGCAGGGCAGTGTTTCACATCCTTTTTATCCCTCATCCACTTCTTCAAACACATATCTGGGTCCCGCTTAAACTCCTTGTACATTTCACACGACAAGAAGGGATGGTTTTCCAGGTGACATTTAGTACAAGTCTCCACATAACACGCCCCACAAGCAAACGGTCCCCCAGGATCTTCACCTTGTGCCACTTGATACACTGAAGGGCAGTCTGGTGAAGGGCAAAATAGGTATTTCCCGCCACTAGAGTCCACAAACGATCCTAAAGAAGCTCGGAAAAGTTCATCCATCTTTTCTGTTAGTAAAAGTGACCTGAGGTCAACCACTAAGATATATGCCTCACAATCCTCATCATGTAAACAATGAAGCGGGAAACTTGTACCGGGGCTCTTTATTGCAGATTCACATTGTTCGACTAAACAACGATTTTAGTCTCTAAATGTCTCGCTGGTTCTTCCAGTAGTCTCATTTCCTCAATGTACATGAAATTCGTTCTCATTACATAAATTTCATTATCAAGTATACTTGTCTTCAAAATAACTAACATGAATTAGGGAAAAAGGTCCACATCGTACAAGATGTCGTTTTTAATGTATGTTACGTATTGACCAGGAATTAGATTTGACAAACATTACGAAGTATCAAAACAGATCCGACTTTGATAGAGAATGATATCATTAGATTTGACAATTCAATTACTATATAAAAACATTACACAATGAATCTTTTTTTTTTTTTTTTTTTTTTTTTTTTGGCTATAATTGCTAAAAAAAAATAAAAAAGATAATGCATCTCTTTTTCAAAATAGAAAAACAAATGCTTTTTTTTTATTAAACTATTTTTTGTAGACAAGTATTTAAAAGCAAAAAAGAATGGCCAAGTTCTTTTTAATTTTTTGTACTTCCCAATGCTAGTAATGTTCACCTATGTGTTGCTTCAAAACATTGTATAACCCCTCTTGTCAATCATCATAACCCCTTTCTGTTCCTGCCGATACACCTCGAGCCAAATCTTAATCACCTCGAGCCAAGTTTAGGGTTTCAGATCCTTCAAACTGTTATTGTGAGGTAGTTTCTTCCCAAAACTTGTGTATGGTGTTGTATTAGTTTCAATTAGGGTTTATCATGTTGTAGTATGATCCTTCAAACTATTATTGTGAGGTAGTTTCTTCCCAAAACTTGTGTATCGTGTTGTATTAGTTTCAATTAGGGTTTATCATGTTGTAGTATGAACTTGCGAATGGTGGATTATTGGTATTGTGAGGTAGGATATTTCCCCTTTTATAAGGATATATGTAGGGCTGATCACTGTCCGAAAACCGAATTGTTCCAAAACCCCGGACCAAAGTTGAACCAAATTAAATTCCACCATATGCTAAAGAGAGATGCTACACGCTGAGGTGTCATCCACTGATTGGTGGAATGAAAGAGAAGAGAGAGAAGTTATAATGAAATTCACCAATTAATGGGTGACACCTTAGCGCGTGTGTGATTTTTGTGGAATTTGTGAGTGGATGTAGCATCCTCTATGCTAAAAGTGGTAGGTTTAAAACTCTTTCATTATAATGAAATTACCCTACTTCTTTTTGCATAAGTATCTTCTCTTTCATCCCAAACCATTAAACCTTATCCACAAATTAAGAACTCAATTCTACATTTTTAGTTATAATCACTCACAATTTAAGTTTCTGAAATTTTAATTTAGTCAAAGTATTAATTTGACTAAAATTGTTGTAGTTCATAGGGATCCAGGCGTTAAAAGTCTGTGTTTAGATGTAAATGAAAATATGATATACAAAACAAAGATCATACAATTAAAGGAATATAAAAGAGTAGTGTAGATTAGGTGTTGTATAACACATGTCAGAATCGGGTTATAATTGCTTTGTTTGTTAAACTGTTATTCAAGATAATGTTTCAAACTTTCAATGATAAAGATGGGTAATTAAATCATTTACATAAATTGCATTATAAACCATCGTACAAAAGTCAGCCAAACAAAATCTTTAAGATTTGTAATTCTTTTACCCTTAGTTTTTTTCCTGAGGTAAGGGTATGATCTGTCTTCATTCTACCTATATCATACCCCACTCCGGCGGGATTGAGTTTGTTGTTGTTGTGTTGAAGAATAAGCAAATTTAGTGTGAAAATGACATGTGTTTGAAGGTGAACATATAGAGGAAGTGTTTGCAATAATGAAACTCTCGATCACTATAGTCCCCTTTAAGGAAATCATTCACTTCAATTCACAAACTTCAATTTTCTACTCGCAAAATCTTTTTTAAATTGGCTTTCCTCAAATCTCTCAATGGATCATATCATATCTCGCAATAAATTTCCAGTATTTACATTTTGAAAATCGTGTCACCAATCTCTACCCTAGAAATGTGTGTTACAAAATACGACATAGCGAGAAAAACGGGTTTTCTCGTTGTTTTATTGAGAGAAATGAGCAAACAAGTAGCGAGAAAATGAGTTTGGCGGGCAAATGTATTTGCTCGCCATGTAGAATTCCGTAAAGTGAAAAAATAGTGACGATTTTGGTAATTTGATTTATCAAGTATAAAATATAATTTATAGTTTGAAAGTCAAGAGTTAAAAAAAAAGAAAAAGAAAAAATATATTAATGAAATGAAAATTCATTTCTTTATTCTAATTCCGGCATTCTAAAGGCACCCTAAACTCGTCATTGCAAAGTAACGACACTTTGTTTATCTATGAGCTAGTTATCATATTTTTTTTCCCATATTTCTTTTGAATATATTCATTCGAAAACATTACTAGTATTTTAGAATCATGTGAAGTATTCTTTATAAACATTGTAAATTATTTTCACCACTCTTTTAAAAATAGTAGATCTATTTTCACCTCTCTTTTAAATGAGTTACAACTCTGGTAGAGGGGTAATAAATGGTCACAACTACACACATTTGAGGTCATTGATGCATTTTCAACCATAAGCAAATACAGTAACACCTCAACTACACACATAAATGGTCACAACTACTCGAAGTTTTATTTGAGTAGCTTGAGCCAAGTCACTGATCCGTGGGACCTACATTTCTTTTCAACAGTCCATTATCATATCTTAAGCCATCAATGGCTGACAACACTTGAAACAAACACACCTACATTTTATCAACCCCATTTACCCACCATATATACCCCCCAACGCCACATAACGTTTGCCAGTTAGTGGAAGGTATGAGTTACTCCTTCTTCATCAGCAATCTTTGCTTTGTTGCGGGAATGGTTATTTTACTTTAAATCTTCTTAGACTTTTTATATAATGCATTTCTTTGGTCATTAGATTTAGATGGCTCGATGACTTAAAATACTTTACTAAGTTTTATGGTCTTCTAATGATGAAATATTAGTTAGGGAGTATAAAATCCAATAGGTAAAATTCTATTGATGCAAAAAAGACTATGTTTTGAAGCAACACATAGGTGAACATTACTAGAAAGTAATGTTCACAAATGGTGTTTAAGACGTCTTTTTTGCAGATGGGTGTTATACTACTAATTTAATGGGGTTCTTTCAATGTAACAACAAAAAACTATATATATCGTGTTATTCTATTTTAACATCTTTTTCATCTTATAGTCATTCAAAAAGCTATGATTTTGTATTGTTTTGATCTCCATTTTGCCAATAAGACAATAATGGTATATCTACATTTTTAGTGAATATTGTATCAAGCATTCTTTTATTATCACAAGCTTAAGGAAGAAATAATACATGTAGAGTCTAATAATTGTCAGGTCCTCAAACAAGCCTAGATGGTAGTAATTTGATAATAAATATCATGTTTTACAACTGATTCCATCCATTCAGAAAATTCTTAACCGTAGAGAGCCTTTCCTCCGGATCATATTCCATAAAACCTTGGCAGTCGCATCACAAGAGGTGAAAAAAGTAACGACTTCATGAACATCTTTGATGTGCACTTCTTTAGCTTTTGCCATCCCACTAACAACATCATTTACATCATGCCTCAAACTTTGACTTGCACCACTAGGCCCTCTTGCATCACTAAGCCTACTTGCATCACTAGACATAGCAGTACTAGACCTAGAAGACTTACTGGAACTTCCACTAGACCTTTTTCTCCGGAAACCCAGCTTACGTATTCCAAAGACTTGGAAAAGTGGTTGCTTTAGTTGCAGTGGTTGACATAATTGTTCTCTATGATGCTTTTCAATCCCCTAGAAGTTTTCTCGCAAACCACAAAATGTATATGAGCTTAATTAATCTTTTGGACAATTGAAATTCCAAAATCACTAGTTTCAGTCAAAAGCAATCAACAACACGATCTGTTCGTAAAGCAACCAGCAGTTATATCATCAAAACTTTTCTAAGTCAAATTGAAAACTAAATTGATACCAAATTGAAAACTAAACTGAAATTCCAAAACCACTAGTTGCGGTCAAACTTTATGGCATATTAAGCCCTAAAAGCAACAATCTTACTCATATTTAGGATTCGTGAAATCAAATTTTAGGGAATAATTACTATAAAAGCGATATACAATAACAGAAAGCATAAAACAATGTTAAAATTGAAAGAAAACTTCAAAAACAATTTTAAATATGAAGAAAAAAGTGTTAATATCACCTCCATTCCCATGTGCAAGTCTTTATGGAACTTGCAAAATTTTCGCATGTGCAGCAGTTTCTTACATATCACTATGTCAAGCTTGAGATCCTGTACCAATCTTTTAGTAAAATTCTCCCAGAAAATTTTAGGCATGTCAGGAGATCCCATGGTATTGTCGGTCCCATTGCAAGCGCTTAGTAGAAGTTTTATGAAAGCATCACAATTAGCTTGACAAGCCTTCTACAATAAAAGATTTTATTTCAAATGATTTCTTAAACAATGATTTATTATTCAAAATTCTTGTACTCCTATGGTCCTATTGACATCGGATATGTATATTGAAATCTATGCCTCTATGGACTAAAATCAAATATATGAGAACTTACAAACATTGGGTCCGGGATATAATCACCCAAGAACTTACAGACCTCACGCGCCATAGCGAGACATCAAAGAAACTATCTCGATCCATCAATAGGAAACAAAAATAACACGATAAAACTACGGACATAAACACAAAAAAATAAACTACCAAGTACAATTTAATAAATCTTCTATGGGATTAAAAAAATGACCCCATATTCTTTAATGGGGTTCTTTCAATGTAACAACAAAAAACTAAGAGATGCATCTAAACATGGGAGAAGTACAATATGGTTCTTTCAATTTCAATCCCGAAAACCGAATTGCTTAACAAATCAATACCCCAAAAGCAAACAGGGGAGAAATACAATATCAAATAGTGAGCATTCAAAAGACCAACTATCCATTCTACGCTTTAGGGGGGCTTAAGAGCAGTCCAAGCTACCCTATTACGTTTTCAAAAGCAAACTTGCTTTCGAAAGTTGGTACCTTTGGGTGAAAACTGCAACTGTTTTCCTGAGTTTTGTTCCCAAGTTTTCTAGAGGAAAAGATAACTACTGGAGGGAAACTAAATAGTTCAGATAAACAACTACAAACCGAATAATGTAACTCCAACAATAGCAAATCAAATATAAGCGCAAACAAGCAAATAGACAATCAAAGATAATCCAAACAACACAAATACCATTGATTAAACATGTTTGCAGGCTGGAATAAGAAGTTTTAGGCAAGAAATATCAAATAAAATCGTCAACAACCATCTGATTCATGAAAATAAAACCAACTGATAAAATACATAAAATTGGCCAATCCTAGGCCACAAGTCAGCACGCCTCCTTTCCAATAGGTCCAATGATAGCAGATCCTGAAGATCAAAACAAAACAAAAATAATGAGAATCAAACAAAAAACATAAACAAGTAATACCATCTGAGGGGCTTAAAGAGCAAATGAACTTACATCATTAATTTTGTGTCCTTGGGACATAAGGGTCCAGATCAAGGTCTTCTAAATATTGGAGCCGTTCCTCATGAGTTGCCAAATCTATAAAAAGAGGGATAAATGAAGGATTGGCGTCCAATAAGCGGGTAAAATAAAATAACCTGTTCGCATCAACCCGCTCTCTATAATTGATGCGCAAGTGCGCAAGAACAGCGGAAAGTGACTGCGTATCTGCAGATCGTTGGCCTACTGAACGCGAGGAACTGCCACTGTCGCGACTGCCGCCACTGCAACCACCACCACTGCAACCACCACCACTGGAACCACCACCACCACGGGTTGATCTCCGGACACCATTTGGGTTGGTTGACAAGCTTCTTGGGACCTGGACCGGCCTAACCTCCTGATAGAAGCATCTTCTAAGCAGAAATTGGAATCGATCAGGAGTCATCACAGTATGAGTACTTCTATCCTCCTTCAAATCACAAAAGATGTATATTTTTAGTTTTTCTTGTCTGCTACTAGGCCAATTCATATATTAGGTCTAGATATGACTAGTTACATAGTGGCACTTTTCATTCTACTAATAACATGAACATAATATGAAGTGGCTGAGTTTACTTGTTAAATATGATGTTCTGGACATTACACCAAATCCTTTTATGTTGGCCAATGTTGCTAGGTAGTTTTTCTTCCCAACTAACCTTACCTAGGACCATAGAACTGTTCATAAGACCATAGAAATATTTTATGTAAACACAAATGTTTAGATACTAGCTTTGGCCGAGTTACCCAAGTTTTGACTGAGTTTTGATCTAGTAGCAAGTAATTGGCGATTACTAGGTCTTGTAGTCCCCGTTTTACAACAGTGGACCTTACACTATACTTGGTGCAAGGTCGTGTTGACCACTATTCAGCCCTTTGATGGATCGTTGGTTTAGAGACTTGTAAAACTCAAGATTGGACTCAAGCTCGATGAAATAGAGTCAATTATCCTTATTACTGTAATAGATTATAATTAATCAAGGACAGTATTAACTATTGACACTATTTTCAAATATGACTCTAGCATCTTGCGATTGGCTTACTCGATTGAATCCTTAGCGAAACCCATGCACAAGCTCAGGCTTTATAAAAATCCCTTTTACATGTAGCATAGACCATCATGCATCAGACTTGTTAATGAAGCAGATTTGCATATGCGCTTTTTAAATGAATATGATAAACTAGTAGGTCTATCCAAGAACTTACAAGTAGTCAATTATGTCTATCTTTTGAGCTTCTGCCTGAAGTCGGTAGCCTTTTGGGAAACTTAATACACTAACAGCACATGAGCAATTCATAGGGCTGCTCGGTTTTGATTACTTTAACATGTGCTAGATGAGCTATTCCAACACATGAGCAACTACTATACATTATCATCACATCAAATTCTATAGTCAATTATCGTGACTTTTCTAAATCAAATTCGGATAGACACCGATTCTCATAAAGCACCATCTTATCTTTTACTTCAAATTTTCAAATTTAGAGTTATCCACAAAACATGTCTCCTGATTCTACATATACATTATCATTACATCACAATGACAAGTGAATCATACCTTGATCATCGCCAGGAAGCTTAATTAATTTGTTTATATAATTGGGCACAATATGTTAATACAAATAAACCGTAAAAACGTTTATTAATATTTTGCGATCTCTTTGTGTTTTGTTGATAACAAATATAATGTTATCATAAGTAAAATTATAAGGATGCATGTTATTTTTGTAAAGCATTTACATATAACCATTTAATACAAAAATGTTGTAATTAATCATTTGTTGTAATAGTTTATTAGGATGGGTAAAAATCACAACCCATGGATTATATCCATAACCCATGGTATTGACCCATACCCACTTGACTAGATACAATGTACTCATTAGATACATTGAATCTAAAGAAATACCCATGGACCAACCCATAACCCATGACCCATGACCCATAACCAAAAACCCATAGGCAAAGAGGAGCGTCCCACGGATCCCTAGGTTTACACTAGACGGATCCTCATGGGAGGGATCCGTGGGATCCGGGGACGGTGGCAAGTTTTGCCTATAAATGAGAGCCATTTCTTCATTTCTCTTCACCCTCTTCTTATTAATTCTCTCATATACTCATTTCTCTAACAAAAGATCACTTGATCTAGAGAGTACTTCTTTCTTTCTTTCTTTAGTGATTCTCATATAGGTCCTTCTCTACGGCGAGATCACGAGCATTCTACAAGTCATCCAAGCAAGGGGTCCTTGATTGATTTGTTCCTCCGCAAGATTTCTGTAGCAAAGATCTTGTATTTGATATTTCACATATTTGTTGTGTAATAGTCGTGTTGGTTTGGTCCACCGTGTTACGGACTCGGTATTTAGCTTTGTACCGGAAAAGGTGTAAGCAACGTTGTGAAGGCTTCTCCGCCAAGTTGAAGGAGTTTGTTGACATAGTGCTTGAACTCTCGAGTAGGTGACTCGGGGAGTGGAGTAGGGCAAGGAAGGTGTCCTTGTAGCCGAACCACTATAAATCGGTTGTGTCATTTCTATCCCTTTCTTTACTTTATTTACTTGCTTTATCATTAGATCTATACTTTCTCTACATCCATACGATCTCACATATTATCGAATCTAAAGTTTTTTGAAACTAACTTAAAATCGGCAAAACTATTCAACCCCCTCCCTTCTAGTTTTCCACAATTGGCATCAAGAGCTAAGTTTATAAAAGTTTTAAAGTAAACCGTATTTTAAAAACTTTTCGATCACTATGGGTTCTGAAAATTACAAGGAAGGGCAATCTATGCAACGACCACCACTACTTGAAACTAATGGTTTTATATATTGGAAAATAGATTCAAACGTATGTGAAGTCTAAAGATATTGATCTTTGGTACATTATTGTTGAAGGCGATTTTAAGGCTACCTCAAAAGATGATAAAGGAAATTTAGTTAACATACCTCATGATAAACTAAGCGATGAAATGAAGAAAAGCTTTCTAAAAATAGTGAAGCTAAAATGGTTTTGTATAATGGTTTACCTAAAAGGAATTGAAAGAATTTCTATGCTTAAAACCTCTAAAGAAATTTGGAATTCTTTAGTTGTAACTCATCAAGGTAATCAACAAGTTAAAAATAATAAAATTGATTTATTTGTTCAACAACATGAACAATTTTCAATATCGGAGGAGGAAACTATAGATCATTCATTTGCTAATTTTAATACTATTATTACATCTTTACAAGCACTTGATGAATCGTTTTCTAGCCATAACCATGTTAGGAGATATCTAAGGGCACTTCCATCCAAGTGGAGATCCAAGGTGACGGCGATCGAAGAGTCAAAGATTTGACAATCCTCACCCTTGATGAACTCATAGGCAACTTAAAGTCTGAGCTTGTCCTTGCTAAAGATTCCAAAGCCTCAAAGGTGAAAGAGAAACACAAATCTCCGCCTTAAAGCCAAAAAGGCTTCAAGCGATGAAGAGAACTCATCTTCGGATAGTGACGACGAGGAGTATGCTATGGCGGTAAGGGACTTTAAAAAGTTCTTTAGAAGGAAGGAAGATCGTCAAACAACCGTATGACGACAAGAAAGGATTCCGGAAAAGCAAAGAGGATGAGAAGCCAAGGGATGATCGTGCTTGCTTTAAATGTGGGGACCCAAACCACTTTATTAGTAAGTGTCCCAAATGGGATGATCAAAAGGCATTCGTGAGTGGCACGTGGGGAATGAGCGACGAGGAGGACGAAGAAATTTGTCTCATGGCAAATGACGAGGTATGTCACGAATACTATAGTAGCTCATCACTAGATGATGACTCATTGCATAATGAATATGACAAACTTTGCAACATTAGCTTAAAACTAATTAACAAAAACAAGCTTTTAAAAGTCAAAACCACGCTTAGATGAAGAAGTCATAGAATTAAAAGCAAAATTGAAGCGCCTAGAAAAGGGTAAAATAGCAAGTGGTGAATGTGAACTTTATGTTCAACTTCAAATACTAGTTGATCAACTAGATTCTAAAATTGCTAGAACGAGTACGAATACTTTAGATATGATATTAGATAGTGTTATACCGGAAACAACCAAAAAGGTTTAGGAATTCAACAACTTGATCCATCAACTAGTGAAAACAAAGAAACACAATTTCTTAAGGCACTAGAAAAACAAGCCATGTTGTGGCGGATCCCACGGATCCCATAAAAAGGAACCGACTAGTGTATGTACCAAGGATCCGTGGGTCTCTGTAGCAAGCAAATGGTAATAACATAGCTTCTTCATCTAGAACCGATTTTGTTATCGTTAATAAGAAGAAACCAACTCATTTTACCACTAGACAACCACCTCCAAAATATAATCCTATTTTGCAAGAAACAAAGCTCCATCCTTTTCAAAACCTAATCCATCTAGGAGACCTAATAATGTTTACCCGAGAAGTAACCATCAAATGAGATGGAATCCAAATATGCAAAATGGTTTTCCTTTTCAAAACTTTGCTCCATGGAATGCATACTCACCTCATCCATACATGTCTAACATGAATGAAATGTTTAACACTAATGGACCCATTAACAGATGGGGACCAAACTTTTGAGTTAATTGTTTTATTAGGTGTGCTTAAAGGTCGACCTAGATCCGGATGAATGGGTCAAGGATAGCGGGTGCACGAGGCACATGACTGGCAATAAAGATCTATTCTCCACATATGAATCCTTCAATGGAGGAAATGTGGTGTTTGGAAATAGCAAAAGTAAAATCATCGGTAAAGGTACGATTTCTAACAAATCTCTAACCATTAACGATGTGTGTCACGAGAAAACCTAAACTTTAACCTCTTAAATATAGGACAAATATGTGATAAAAGTGCAATGTACTTTTACCAAACCGATAGTAAGATATTAAAAATGGCAAAACCATAGGAAGAGGAATTAGGAAACATGGAGTCTATGTCATTAAAATCGGTAATGAACCTAAAGACAAACGTTGTCTTACCTCTATGAATGATACTTCGACCTTATGGCATCGAAGATTGGGTCATGCCAATATGCGACTTCTTCAATCGCTATCATTTAAAGATCTAGTAAGAGATCTACCTAAGTTAAAATATGAACATCACTTTTGTGATGCTTGTAATGTAGGAAAACAAGTTCATTCTAGTCACAAAGCTAAAAACATGGTGTCTACAACTAAGTGTCTAGAATTACTACACATGGATTTTTTTGGTCCATCAGCTATCCAAAGTTATGGAGGAAACTACTACACTTTGGTCATAGTGGATGATTACTCTAGGTAAACATGGACAAAATTCTTAAAGAACAAAACGGAAATGTTTAATTATTTTGAAATATTAAGCAAGAAAATCCAAAGACAACTAGAAAGTCCTATAGTGTCTATTAGAACGGATCATGATAGGGAATTCGATAATGAAGTGCAATTTGGAGCCTTTTGTGACGCTAATGGTATTACTCACAACTTCTCGGCTCCAGCACTCCACAATCGAATGGGTAGTTGAAAGAAAGAATAGAACCTACAAGAAATGAGTCGCACCATGCTTAATGAGCAATCCATACCTCAAAAGTTTTGGTGCAATGTGGTTGATACTTCAACGTACATACTTAATCGAGTCTTAATTAGACCAATCTTAGGTAAAACTCCATACGAGTTACTTGAGGCAAAAATCCTCGTTAGATCACTTTAGAGTCTTTGGTAGCAAATGTTTTCTTAACACTAAAGATTACCTTACAAAATTTGATCCTAAATCAACCGAAGGTATCTTTCTAGGTTACTCTCCTAATAACAAAGCTTACGTCATACTAAATAAAGAAACAATGAAGGTAGAAGAGTCATTAAATGTAAAATTTGATGAAAGTCCACCCAAACCCTCTCCACCTCTTGTCGATGACGAGATTGTAGAAAGTGAAGTTATTGTAATAAAGAAAATGGAAAATTAGTCAAATAGACCAGGCGCCCTGAGGCTTATCAGTTTATGGACCACGCCCTTTTAAAATTTGAAAATAGGCGATTGCCCACCGATTTTCTTGGACCCAACCAAAGGGCCATGTCCGAAAACTTATGACACAATACGTTTTTGAAGGTATATGTCATGTATTGTAACATATTTTTTTGGGCAAATTGTATTGTTATTTGGGCATCTTTATATATTTTGGCAACTTGTATTTATACGGGAGGATAGTTTTGTCATTTTACATTAAAAAAATCAAACGCCCACACAAAAACACAGATTCACGACACACACCTCTTGTCCTCCACATAAACCATCACAACTAACACCACCACAACCACCCAACAACCCGACGCCACCACCATCGGGACCTCCACACACGCCACCACCATCCATGCGACACCACCACACAACCGAACCTTCTTCGCATTGGCATGTTCTTGTTACAGGTAATTCAAATCACCTGAAGAAACCTTTTGTTATTATCTACTTAAGTGTCAAAAAAGGAATCCTCTCAAAATTGCTTGTATCCAAACACAATCTTTTATTATTATCTACTTAATGTGTTTTATCTTCGATTTAATATGTAATTTTAGTTAAATTTGCATTTGTGGTTGTTACCTTGATGAAAGTCAAAATTAGGGTTATCACCCCTAAACCGAAAATCAGGTTTTGTAAATTTCTTAATTTGATGCAATTATGTTCTGCTAAAAAACATGTGAATCAGGCTCGGTATTGATTATTATATCTAAATTATTATATCTTCTTTTATACTCTAGATATATTTAGGAGGAATGGTGTTCTGAATGTGTGACATTGATTTGCAAATAGAGCAACTATAGCTTGTTAGGACTTATTTTCTATGATATTTAAGGTATTGTTTGAATTGATTTTCTAGCATACAAGTACTTCTAACCTTTAAGCTTTTATATCTTATCTTAAGCTTTTCAAGTAGTCATTGAAGTTTATATCTACTATTTTCGGTCTAAAAGTGCCGTTTGGACGTACTTTTTATATGTCGGCAAGACTTGGATGTATGGGTTAATGTGATGTGGTTGTTTAGACCACCGATGCAGATTGGGCTTTAGCTTACCGTGAGCGGATGCTTGAATATACGGAACCACAAGGTTGAATGCACAAATTGATAGCCGTCTTTCAAGCTCGTTCCTTAATGTCTGCTTGACCCAAATTTATTGTCAAATGTTCACTTGTGAAGTCTTTTTTTCTTTCAACTTTTACTATATGTATTTTTACTTGTGTTATATATTAGTCGATTATTATAATTTTTTTTAAATCAACGGCATTTCTTTTGAAAATACTCGTGCACATATACAAAAACATCTATGGTTTGCAAACCACTTCTATATTAGTTATGTATACTTTATTAATATTTGCTATATAGCAGAATATAATATTTGGTTGCCCTAAAGTACGTCACGGTACATGTCCTTTAATGTCTTCATTCCTAATCACTTTCTTTTCTTCAATACAATTTGTTTAACAAAATCTTTCTTTCTTCTTTTGGTCTATTGACTTCATATCTTTATCCCAATCTTTACGCTTTTGTTTAAAAATATGTCCGACAATATCCCTTTGGATGTTCAACTAGATATCATCCGTGAGGCTACCTCCCAAGTCTATACTCCAACAACGTAGTGTTTGCAAGTTATGGAAGGCTAGTATAGATTGTGGAAGCTTCATCTTTAATTACGGTGTTCGTCGTAATGATGAGTGTTTATTTACGCTAACATTCGATATGGGTGACCAAGGTTTTATGTTAGCTTTAGATGAGCGACTAATCGCTCGCCACTTAATCTGATTTAATGCTTTCATCTATGATTACTGATTGGCAATTCTAATGGTCTTTGGTATTTTGTCT
This sequence comes from Chrysanthemum lavandulifolium, assembly GCA_022545495.1. Lineage (NCBI taxonomy): Eukaryota > Viridiplantae > Streptophyta > Magnoliopsida > Asterales > Asteraceae > Chrysanthemum > Chrysanthemum lavandulifolium. Next base: position 44,206,123 of record CM040238.1, on the reverse strand, counting down.
ATGGTTCTAATCTAATGATATTATTTGGAACCCGACAATCAAAAAATCACTTGCAATATTTGTCCCACTTTACGCATCAAATCGAGCGTTGTAGGATCGATATATTTATTGTGTTGATGATTCGGTGGTCTTGGATGATCAAAATACATGTTTGCCATTTTAGAGAGAGAAAGTAGAGATGGTGTTCTTGGTAGAGAGTTGGTTCAATAAAATGTAAAGGTTAGATTGTTGAGCCACACCCCTTCCATGGATGGAAGGGGTATTTATAGTTACAACCTTAACGCCCTCTCCGCCGGATGTGGATCGGGCATACTGGTGGGTAAAGACCGATCCTTCCTCCACGGTGTTACACTCGCTAAACTAGGCTAATAACTAACTAATGAAACGATAAATAACGATCGTCTCACGAGCTAACATATGCTCGACTATAATTGGGGTGATCGACACTTTAACATGGAATTCCAATTCCTAACAATCTCCCCAAGGAGGTCACCCCATGAAATACATTTGCATCCTAGCATTCTAATTTATCTTACATTCGAGCTCGTAGACTTGATTCTTCAATGTCCACATTCTTTGTGCTTTTGTAGTGACACTTCAAAGTCCGAGTGCTTTGTACTTTCGGTGGAGGTCTTTGAACCGATCCACATCTTTGATGATCTTGAGCTTTCTTTGAGATCATCGACGCGATAAATCTCTGGATCATCCATAGTTGTGTTGCCATCATGTGATGTTGTGACTTCGGACCGACATGCTCACACTTTACGGATCATGACATCTTTCCATCGTAGTAGCGGAAGCTTTCTTTGGTTCATGATATTTGCGGCGAAAGAAGCATAGTATAAAAATATCATAACCGTGTTATGTATATATGCACGGTCATGATTTATTCAATTAAGTGTGGATCTTTGTGAGCATGCGGCTTTGGATTGACTCCTCGATTACGATCACCGCAACCGTCAAATGTACCGCAAGCAATAGTTAGCAATAAAACACGAAAGTGTCTTTGATCACTTCGTTGAATTGAGGTACACGCCCACGGTTCCCGTTGATCGGTACAAGTAGTGCTCGTGATCGGGTATGATTCGAAGAATCTCCTTGACGTGGTTTCGCATTGCTCAAGCCGTTCTCAAACGGAGCGTCTCAAAGAAGACAACACAGTGAGTGAACCAAAGAAATTGAGATTCATTGATTGATGAAAATGATTTGAAAAACAATCGCGTATTGCTTAGAAGAAGAGTTTTGCAATCGACGAAGGTTTTATGAGAAAGATCAATTTTCAATCAAAATACCTTTGTATTTGAAAAGAGTACACATTCGACGTGCTAGAGAAAAGAAGATTTGCACATTGAGCGGTTTTTCCAAAAGTATTTTTTCAATCGGAGATACTTTTGTGTTTGAAAACATAAGTACACATTCGACGTGCTAGAGAAAAGTAGGTTTGCACATCGAACGGTTTTCCAAAAGTATTAGTCAATTCATTTCTGGACCAAGGTTGATTCAAGAATGAATCGCCCATTGTTTCTATCCGGTTGTCACAAGCTTGATCTTTGCAAGATTTCACATGTCACCCACCAAGAGCTTGTTTGATGTTGGCTCTAGAAGGATTTCCATCTTCATCGTGAATATTTAACATATCACTCATATGTTCCGCAAAACCACAAGGATAATCGTGAGGACTCTCAATATATACTTACTTTCCACATTGTGTGAAACAAAGAAGTCTTCATGAATTTTGTGTCCTAATGAGATATTGTGGATGATCTCTTGGCTCTAGACTCAATTGTGCACATTTGGTTCCTATGCCGAGACTAGGGAGAGGTCTCCTTCTTCAATATCAACAATCTCTAAGAGAAAGTCGATAGATAATGTCGGTTCCCGTGAGAATGAAACAAGCCCTTTAAGAGGAACTTGGTGGCTTGGGAAGTTTAGTCTTGATCGTCCTTTGGGTCCATGACGTCTTGTCTTCAATACGGTGTTACCTTAGTAACCACCAAGCATATGTATTGAACCCGGTTTACGCCCTAAGGTTGAATTATTGGGGCTATTTCTTTTCACCCTTTTACATTCATTTCTTTTTCATTCTTCAACCCTTGATTGCTTACCGAGACTTCATAACTAGAACCTTGTTGGGTTTATTCCGATACTAGCTCTGTCTCGATCCGCACTCTTCCCATATCTCACTTTTCTCCTTTTTCATCATACCTAAGGACTCTACACTATCTAGTGGATTGTCCTCGGTAGATCCCTCCGACTCTGGCGGGATCGTGGGAACGAATACCTAACCTAACCATCCTTATAACACCATGCATAAAATAAATTGGTCGGTCTTTTGGTATTGTTCTTTCCTTCTCGAAACCAATTGTTAGGTCACTAGTTTTACAACACAAGCATCAAGAGAAGAGATAGAGAAGAGAGATCGGTTGAACCCTTATCCAAACACACGAAATATAGAGAGAAAGGTTAAAGGAAAGAGTGAAATAGAAAAGAGAACAACCAACCCTCAAGTGAGGGTTTACATAAGGTATTTATAGGAGGGAAGCTAGGGCAACACTCCTAGTTTCCATTCTTTCTTAAATGGGCTTGGGCCTAAGCTCATGGGCCTTCTACATAAGCTTAAGGCTAATAACAAACATAAAGGCCATAATAAAGCTAACTATTACATATTAACATTGTTCTTTAATCATTGTTCTTTGTGGTGAAAGTGATAATATGTTGTTGTCTGCATCAAGTCTGCCTCAGGTCTCCTTCGCTGCTCCAGTGTCTCCACGTCATTCTTCAACATGCTCACACGCTCTTTGACATTGGAATTCAATCCGATGAAGTTCTCTAAGTCTTTAACTTTGTAGATTCTTTGGTTTGACGAAGAATCATTCGACGGTTGTGTTGCTTTTGATTAGAACTTTCATTAGTGATGATGTTGGCGTGAGCATGAGAAGAATCAACACGATCATCCTGCTCCGGAGCTTCCATAAGAAGAAAACATTTCAAGCGGTTAGTAATAAGCGGTTCCGCACTTACAAGTTTGAACTTGAGAGTGTTAACGACATAGTGTGAAAACACAACTCTAATTCTTACAAAGGCCGTTCTGAACTGGAGTCCCAAGTGAGATAACACGATGTCAAGTACATCTACATTCAGATGAGTCATTTGAGGTACACCGTGGCATCACCTCACGATCAGACCGTTTGAGACACACTCCGCGTAATCCACGGGAGTTACCAAAGTGACCTCTTTGTCGTGGCGTTTGATGTTGACCCGGCAGGAGTTTCCATTCAATCACCGAGGATCGCGGATGTGAACCTCTCATAAATGTTCTCGACATTGCTAAGATCGTGAAGGACTCGATATGAACCATCGATAATCTTATTTGGTGATCGTCAAGTGATAAAATGTCAAGTGTTCTAAGAGATCTTTTGATGAATCTCGTGGCTCTAGACTCAATAGTGCGTTTTGGTTTTCTGGCGGAGACTAGGGAGAGGTCTCCTTCTTCAATACCGCCGATCTCAAGAGAAAGCCAATAGTTTACGTAGGGTTCCTGTGAGAATGAAACAAGCTTCGTTGAGAGAAACTTGAGTGGCTAAGAAGGTTTAGTGCATCGTCACTGGGTCCATGACGACTTTTAATCTTCAATACCGGTGTCACTAAGTGACAACCAAGAGTATATGAATTGAACCCGATTATACGCCCTAAGTTGAATAAACGGAGGGTCGTTTCTTTTCACCCTTTACTTTTCATTTCTTTTGATTCTTCAACTCCTTCTTTTCCGATTCTCATTTCTCCTTTTTATAATCGTACCTAAGGACTTCTAAGTACTAACTATTTGTGATGTCCTTGGGTAGATCCTCCGACTCTGGCGGATCATAGGACAGTTATTCTAACCTTAGTCACCTTATAACTCCATGACTAACCTATGTTGCCATTAAAACCACTATTTGTGAAACATCTCTCAAAGGGTTTGTAAATGAAAAACATGTTTGAACCTTTGTGAGAGATAGGATTTTGCATAAATACTCCCCTCACATGTGCTAGAGAGTTTTAATGGTTTAAATGCAGTGAGGAAAGAGCGCGCACATTTTGAATTGATCCACTGAGATAGACAATCCCATGAGACACGGTTACGTTGCATAGTTAAAGAGTTACATTGTCGGTTTTAGGTGACAACTAGCTCTAATAACTACCTTGAAGGTGTAGACAAACCTCGAAAGGTTGTCATACCCGTCGAGTTCATGTCTACCAAGAGTGTCTCGAATGGTACTTTCTACTTGGACAAGTCCTTTGCGAGACACGTTTACATTACTAGCGAACTAGCTTGAAATTATTACCCGTCGGGACAAGTCTTTTGAGTTACAAACAGATTGATCGTCAATTCGTTGGTTAAGTCCGAGGTACCTGATTCATTTGCATTTTGCACAACATATTTCTTATCACACAATTTTCTCCCCTCAAAAATGGCATATGAAAATGTTATTTTTGAAACGTTTGAGAATAAATATGACCATTTCGAGTGTTAGGGAAGAGTGACCACTTGTGAACAATTTGTGAACAAAGTTTTAATTCAAATACTCCCCTCAACAAGTGATATAAACGGTTGAGGTTTTGAAAATCATATGGGAAGTACTTGTTCTTTTGAGCAAAACCTTGAATAATGAAAGGTTTGATAGGTTTTACTCAAAAGTAAGAAGCTTTCGCTCCTTTTATAAGGATTGTGGCAATCAAGCGCACTACGTGGTCCTTTCTTGACAATTACGGGTTGTACATCATTATGTGCACAAGCCATTGGTATAATCAAACAAGCAAAATCACAATCAAGAGAATACCCAATGATTACGAGCGATCGGCTACTTTCGAGGGCGTTGGAAAGTCGAATCGAAAGTTTGGTTATCCTCCACATAGCTCTCCAACCGTTGCATCGATCCCGATGAATCAAACATTCATCAATCCAAGTGTAAATCAACGAACATCCTTGCAATCCTTTGAGTTCCATCTCTTCGTCTGAATTATACCCAACTCAATGTCCTTCAATCGATATGCCAATCCATCTCGAACCATCTCCAGGGTGGCGTCATAGAACTTAGTGAATTTCATCGAAAGCCATGAAGCAAGTATGATGATTTTCACTTTGGTAGACAAACCCAAACTTTTGTTTAAAAAACGATTTTGTACTGAGGTTCTTGATTGATTCCGATGAATGTGTAGAATTTAGGTAAGATTCAACCCCGAGGTGGAGAACTTCAACACGCTCTATGATTTGAAGCGTATGAAAACAAGGAGTGCGAATGTACTTGATCCGAATTTCGGTTGAGGTTCGGTTTGGGCTCAGATATGTCGTGTTCCTCACCACCGATGTATGTTATGTGATCAACGGTTTTCTCCATTGGTGGTGTGGTTTCGAATCCCTTGGTTGATCGGATGGTGGTGGTACATGTAGCTTGTTGTGTAGTGGTGATAACTCGCTAACCATTTGTTGAATCATTGGATGGAGTTTCCTTATGATTCCGTTGTTGACATAGGTGTTTCTTATGTTGATGGAGGTGATGATTGAGATGATGATTTGGGCTTGGTGGAAGTGTCAATAGATGGTTCAAGACCGTTGAGGTTTGTGTATTGGATTGTCAACTATGTAGTTGTCTCGATTCCTTCTTAAACTTTTCCTCCTCGCTCTAGCGACTTCTTTTGCCTCTTTTCGAATCATTTCCTCTTGATGCCAAATTATCATCATCGTGGACTCTTTCATCCTTATCATGATCGTAATCTCCTTCGTCATATATTTCCCATCTTCACCATGCTTTTCTTCTTGCGGTTGATTTAGTTGTGTTTGCTTCATTTCAACAAAGAGTAGTGACAAGTGACACCGATCCTTACCGGTTGATTAACGGATCGGATGGGGTAAGAGATGTTTACAATGGATCTTCCATAAGTGGAGGACTCTTGCTTGACCCTCACGCCCCACGGGTTGATTAACCGAAAAGGTTGAAGCATGGTATTCCATCCTTTTCGCTTTAATGACTTACTTAAATTGTATTTCCTCATCCATTGAATCTTACTCATCATCGGATGACTTTGTGAGCATGAATTTGAATGGATTTAGCGAAGGATGTCCACAACAATTCAAAGAAGATGATTATGAGCATATGAAGTTGTTAAAGATGACACGGAGATAGTTCTTGCCAATTGTTTTGTCGTATCCATCTTGGAATGTGTTTGCCATCGAGAGCTCAGCTGGGGCATTGATGTTTGCTTGATTTGCAGCCATTTCATGATCTGAAAGTCATTAGACAAAGAGACAGACATATGGAAACACAATGTGTTTGTATTAGTCTGATTTATTATCTAATTACTTGTATGATGGTAACATGTTTATGTTAGTTACAAGTCCTAAGTCACATTGTTCCAATTGATTGAAGTTGATGTGATAAGTTATGTGAACATGTTACTTTTGAAATTTCAAAGTCCAATTTTTCACTTAACACACAACATATAAACATTTGTAAGCTTATATGAAACATCGGTATTTGTGACTTATGAGTAACATATAACAAGTAACATATCCGTAATAAAGCCAAAGTGTAGTGAGCGATGGGTTAAGAGTAACAAGGATCCTTATGCGTAAGAAAGGAGCTTATGCGTAGGAGTAAGCTAAAGCGTAAGACCTAGCTTATGCGTAAGAGTTTCTTACGTGTAAGACAAGTTCAAAAGCTTTAAGCTTACGCGTGAGGATAAGCTAGATGTAACGCGCACAGTTTACTCGTAAGAGTAAAACTTATGCGTAACAAGCCTTGTTTACGAATATCTTCCAAGATACACGTAATCCATCAGAGACCCCTTATGCGTAAGAGTTACGCGAAGATTTCTCTTAGGCCTAACCTTTACGCATAAAGTATTCCTTAATCGTAACGGTTTGAACACCTAAAGATTTTGACATTACGAATAATTAACTGTTAAATATAAACATGAAAACTTGATTTGATTAACTCCAAACATCTTTTAGATCACGTAACAAGCATAAGAACATATCGAGACACACGTAAAGACTTAGGCGTAAAATTACTTAAACCCTAAACCCTTAATCTACGTGCATGAGATATAGCTACACAAATCAAACAAGAATGTTTCGGAGAGTCCTAGATGTCATATGGGTGCAATGGAACAAGATATAACACATTTACACCATAGAATCGAGGATTCACGGGATATGAACCCTAAAAGCCTAAAACTTAAATTCTTGCAGTTTAGATGTTTCAGGCTAATTTCAAGGTTCAAAACATGCATATATACTTATTCTAACACTTTCTTGACCACCTAATAACATATCACGAATAGACAAACCCTAAATGAGCGCAAGAACCCTAGAAATCATATTAGTGAAATTTAAGATTACGGATGGTTTTGGACGATTGAAACAAGTTTAATAGACACTAAGAAAGGTTTTAACACAACTTATTTCAATCCAAACACTTTTATGCATAATCACCCGGATCGCTCGGTGAACAATTTTCCAAAATCGGTTTAAAGAGTTTTAACCGTTGGATTTGAAAGAATTTTAGAAACCCTTGTTTATCATCTTGATCAAAACAGTTTAGAACTTATAGATTATGAAAAAACTTGAACGGATTTAGAAGATTTGATTTGGGCCGTTTGATCTTGGTGGTTTAGGAGTAAATGATTTTGTTAAAATTAATTAGCCAAGTTGACACATTCAGTCCTTCAACCTTAAAGAGGTTCCAACCAAGATCGTTTAACATCCGTTTAGGTTAGACAAGACACATGTAAGGCAAGAAACTTAACGATACCCCCTCGACTTTTGAAATAATGAAATGGTTAAAACATTTGAGTCCAGGAGAGTAATTGACAAGAAAAGTGTCCACCATTTTAGAAGAAACAACATATTTTTGAAAACATGCAAGTACAAGGTTTTATGAAACCGAAAAATATTTACTTTCTCCCCTCAACACTTGTTCGGAAAATAATGAAAGGTTTGATAGAACAACGTGTTGATCAAGATTTGTACTTGCCATGTTAAAAGAAATATAGATAGAAGAATATTTTTGTTGTTTTTTTAAGATTTTATATTTTTGTATTTTGTTTTTGAAATTTATTTACAAAAGATGTTTTGGTGTTTGATAGGTTTTTAAGACTGTTTTAAGAGGTCATCCAATTCCTCTTGAGTCAAACACCTCATACCAATCCGGTGGATCAACTCATTAAACCTAGCGGGAGGCAAGGCTTTGGTGAGAAGATCGCCAATTGGTATTCTGTACCACAAAGTATAATTCAACGGCACTGCTCCACGTGGTCCTTGATGAAATGATAGCGTAGATCGATGTGCTTTGATTTCGAGTCTTTGAACCGAGTTGCACGAGATCGCAATGGCACTCCGATTGTCATGAGACATCGATTACATCAAATACGTAACCATAGTCTTTGAGTTGTGTTCTCATCCGGATGACTTGAGCACAACACGCGGACATGGCTACATATTCTCGCCTGTTGATGACAATGATGTACAATCCTCCTTCTTTGATTGCCAAGACACCGTTTATCACCAAGAAATTGTAGAGCTCTGAAGTACTTTTCCTCGAGTCTAAGCATCCTGCGTGGTCGGCGTCAAAAGCGATTAGTTCAAAACAAGAATCCTTGGATACGGATCCCAAGTTAATGGTTCCCTTGATGTATCGGAGGATTCTTTTAGCCTCGTAGAGGTGAGTTTCATTGGTCGCGATCGATAACGGGAGCATAGATAAGCGGCAAAGACAATATCAGTCCGCTAGCTGTTAGATACATGAGACCCAATAATACTTCGGTATTTGGTAGGGTCAACTAATTTCCATGTAAATCAAAGATCTAGCTTCTTGGTATGAGCCATTGGTGTGGCATAAGTGTCACAGTTGTCATTCCAAATTTGTTTAACAGTTCAAGGGCATATTTGGATCGACTCAAGAAAATACCACGGGTGATTGATGAACTTGCAATCCTAGAAAGAATGTAAGTTCACCCATCATGGACATTTCAAAATTTTTCTTCATTAGTTTTGCAAAAGCGATTGAAAACTTTTATGTGTAGACCCAAAATGATGTCATCCACGTAGATTTGAACAATTAAGATATGTGCCCGTGATATTGTATAAAAAGTTGGGTCAACCGAACCTTTGGTGAAATTATTAGCAATGAGGAAAGATGATAGCTTATCGTACCATGCCCAGGGGCTTGTTTGAGACCATAAAGAGCTTTGTTCGGTTTGTAGACATGGTTCGGGAACTCGGGATCAACGAATCCATCGGTTGGATGACATAAACCGTTTCTTTAAGTTGTCCATTGAGAAATGCCGTTTTGACATCCATCGATGAGACCGTCATATTCATATGAGTTGCGAACGCGAGAAATATCCGAACGACCTCAAGACGAGCACCGGAGCAAAAGATTCTTCAAAGTCTATTCCTTCTTCCCGGCGATAACCCTTAGCAACTAGACGTGACTTGTTTCGGATTACATTCCCTTCAAACATCAATTTGTTTTCCAAATCCATTTGAGACCAATAGCGTAGACCCCATTGGTCTTTCAACCGTTCCATACTTCAAGGCGTTTGAATTGGTTGAGTTCTTCTTGCATGGATTCAATCCAGTTATCTTTTGTCATTGCGTCTTTAATGTTTTAGGTTCGATTAGCGGACGGTGAGTGCATAAATGCAATGTTCACCATCTCGTGAAGACGTTGTCTCGTAACGATTGGTTGATTGGGTTGCCAATAATATTAGCCGAGGATGGTCTTTAGTCCATCTATGTGTAGGTTGATGTTGGTATACATTGTGCGATTTCGAGGATTCAAATGGTTTGTTGAAGATTACGTGACATCGGTGCGGCGATCTCATTAGCAAACGGGTTAAAGAAACCATTTGGATCAAAATCTGCGGTGGGGTACTTCATTGAATATCATCGGTAGGTTCATCATTGTTGGAAGCGGTATGTTCAAGCTGTTGTGTTGGAGTCAATCGGTGTAGGTGCATCTTCAACGAGAGTTGTTGTAGCGGTGTATCGGTATAGGAATATTATCGGGTTGTGCGGTGAAGCAGCGGATACACCGAGCACGTTCATCAATATAAATCGAATGTAGGAGCAAATAACCTTTCCATTTGTTGACGAGTTAGGTGGGGCTTTGTTCACCGATGATGGGGTTGAGGAAGTTTAAGCGGTTGTGACCGGGTTCTAAGTCATATACTCGTAAGCCATTATGAAGAAGTTTCATAATCAGTTTCCCCAATGACAAGCGTCTTTAGCGATTTGAAACTTTGATGAAGTCTACATTTCCTCTAACTTTTGAAGGTTTCGATGTCGTGAATTTGTAGATGAGCGGTAAACCACACAAAGAAAATCGACTAATTGCGGAAGATCCGTTCGAGGGTAACATGCGGAAATCAACAAGATCTTCTCACGTATGTAGACGCATCACACCAAACAAACCATGAAAGCGAAATGATACGACTTTCCCCGAGTGTTGTGGTCTTTCGAATACTAATCACCGTGAATATGCAATAACTCGATACCAAGACCGTGTGTGAGGCATCATAACATCATATTTGGGTAACTTCACACAAGATCACCCATGACATTGAGACGATAACATCAAAGTGAGACGTTTGAGCCACGGATCGTCTTATTTCTTCCCTTAATTGAAGAAATTCAAGAAGGCATTGGGTTTCGCAAAGAAGCATGTAGAAGAACAAGGAAGCAATGACCACCTACACACTCTCCCCTCGATGTTTTCAATGATTCGTAATCATACACCACGTATGTTGATGATGAATTGAAGACAATAAACCATGTATAAGGAGACAATGAAACCATGTATGTCCAATTGATCGAACAAGTGTGAAGACCCATAAATATCTCGTGAGAATCAACTGCGATAAAACATCTCTGTTCATTATGTTGATCATCGGTTGTGTCATTTTGTTGGAAGCAATTTGATCTTACGTTATAGAAGATTCGGTTGTTGTTGTAGATCGTGTGTATACGAAATTAGAGTATTATCGGTTGTGCAATGGAAACATTCGATACATCGAAGCACGACTTTTGGCGTAATCTTTAATCGGAGGAGCAAGCAATGTTTCAATTCATGACGATTAAGTACAATGGTGGAACAGTGATGGATCATGATATTTTTACGGTGAGAAGCGGGTCTCTGTTTGTTTTGCGGTAGGAGCCATAGTTGTTGTACTGCATAGAAAGATAGAAGGGGGGCAAGAAAGAAAAGAAACATGGATCCCAGTGTAAGCGGGTTCCGGTGTTAGAGCATAAAGATGTAGTGTTAATTATCTTCTTGACACCGAACATGCTATTTTGATGATTTCCTTTCGCCTCACGGATGGATGTAGTGGGTATCTCACTTGTTTTGGTGCAACTACTTAGTATCTTGCTGTAGGAATCCACCTAAGACCAAGTAGTTTTGAAAACTCTACCCGTTGGTATCCATCTAAGGGTAGATCTAAGGGATGTTGAAACTTCTTTTGGGAAGAATTTGCGTCTATATTGATCCACCTATTAGGTTTTCGAAATTTTACGTTTAGATCAACGGGTTTATTTCTAGCTGTTTGAGTTAACTTAGGTTTTGGTTTGCTACTACAAGCGGTGTTCGAAGAATACACACGAAGGTGATACACTAGGTCGTGAACCTAAGATTCCATCCTTTTGGAGTAGTGCCCTTTTCCTAGCCTTTTCTAGATCATAGTTCTTGTATGCGTCTATTTGAATCATATGAATTTTTACGTTTAATGCTCGGTTTAGACACGGTGTTCGAACTAATCCTAGATTGGCGAGCGACCACTTATGCAGTGTATAACAAAAGCGGTGTTTAACGAAATATGTTTAATGAAACATGTTTAATGAAATGAAGGATTATTCTTAGGCCAGAATGTGGAGTGTTGGTTTTATCAAATGATTATTCTCAACAACTTGGGAGGAAACCGTGGTTTTGACGATTTTGAGCGCTCGATTTAAAAGCGGTTGGATGTCGACAACCGATTGGTTTCGATTGGTTTTAGAGACGATTTCCCAAGGTTGTTGGTTTTGCAAAATAAGTATCCACACTCTTGTCGGTTAATCTTCTCGGTTTGTTTTGTAAAGCAACATGTGCAAGCCCTTTGCTTGAATTTGAGCCTTTAAATGCTCATTTCTTTTACTAATGTATCCACACGATTACTTTGTTCATTTGAAGACCGACCATTGTGTTACGAAGAAAAGATTTGTTTTGAAGTTTAAGTTCAAGAGAGATGCAATGTGCCTCTAGTTTTGAAAAATCTTTATGAAACCGAGCAATGGTCTTTTGAGAAGAATGTTTTCGATTCAAGAGTTTGATTTGACGTTTCGGTTGAATTGTTAACAAGTAAGGGCTCGGACATGAGAAAGTTGTTCGGACATTGTGCAACATCTTGGTCAACCTCTCCTTCATTATGAATTCGAGTTGCTCGGTTTGTTGTATCGCATTCTGCAGCGAATATGATCAACGATGATTGTACCTCGACCATACATTACGTATCGGTGTCATATGTGGGTAAGATATCTTCCTCAACCATTTGTTCTTAAATCGCAGTTGGGCTCGGTGTCGTAGTTAAGTATGATATCTTCTCCGGATCTCGCTGTCATTCGCTTTCAATGCTACAACCTCATTGTCCGCATGACACCGACGATTCGATAATCACAACATTCTCAACGTCCAAATGAGCATGCCTTTCATGTACATCAACTCTTTCACCTTGCACGATTGCGGGATACGGGAATTTGATGATGTCGACGCTTGGAATTGTTAATCATTGGGAATTTGAATGGTTTCCATCTCACGTACACCATTTCAAAGATCGAATCCATTGATTAAAACACGCAAAAGAATCAAAGAGAAAGGTCTGGGCCGATATAGCACATGAGAAGGTCGATATAGTGAATTGCAATTTCCTCAAAAATAATTTTGAAAAATTTTGACTCTCAAAATTTGTAATTCACTATAAAATTCAATTCTAAGGTTGAAAAGAAAATTTGAGTTATGACAATTTTGACGCTAAATTTTACAGAAAAATTTGAATTTGGGCCCAAAATTTGAATTTTTGACCAAAATTTTCACGGTTAAACCAAAATTTGAATCTCGTAAAATTGAACGTTTAGTCTCCTAAAAATTAAATTTTACTCAACTTTTCCATAAAAAACTCGTAGTTTTAGCTAACTTGTGTTGATGGATCTTTGTAGTCGAATGAACCTTTGTTGATGAAGTGTCCTTAGGCGTAGAAATCACGTGAGAGCAATATAACACTTATGCGTAGAAATCACCAAAGTTACGCGTAAGCGGTAACAAGTTCTGGCGTAGTTTTAGCTACGCGTGGCGGGGAAAAAAGCTAAAGTTATGCGTAAACAATGAAGTTAGGCGTAGAAACTTAGGCGTAGGATTACCTTGTCGTGGGACTAGGTCTACGCGTAAGATGAATCTTAAGCGTGGGATATTCTACGCGTAAGCTTATGCTTAAGCGTAAGTTTAGGGTTTTATCCCAAGTGATCTTTACACTTCACAAAGGCAAAGATATCCAAATTCGACGTATTTTCGGACTTATCCAAGTAAGAAAACACGGAGTAAACCACAAAACGAAGATCAAACCAAGGAAATACTTACAGCGTAGTTTTAGGGTTTTGCTACGCGAGGATTACTCGTAATTTTGATTTTGCCCAAAATGTTTCTAAACCGGTTTTGTGTGATGAAATAGCATCAATAACACCAAAAGACACAAAAGTGCGAAACTTGATGATCCAAAGCACCCAAAACAGCTTATCGTAGAACGATACCCACGAACAAAAACAAGCTTAAAAACTTAGATCCACGCAGAAAGTTTGAAACTTTTGCCAAAAACAAGTATTTTAACACCTTAAAACGTTGAAAGTACAAGAATCTTGGATTAAAAGTGTAAAAACAAGTGATAACGCTACACGCGTCGTTCGGGGTCAAGGAAACTTCCTTTTCTTGAGCAAGTTTTATAACACCCTAGGCGATGAACCTAATCGTTGTAGTGTAGTAATTAGGGTAAGCCACGGTATTGATATCGTTCTCTGGGGAATAGGAATGCTAGTAAGGAGTTACTACGCTAAGGTTAAGGTTGAGGAAGATTATTTTTTATCTTTTATGTTTTATGAAATGGAAAGGTACGAATCTCGGTATTGGATTTGGGGGTTGGTATTTCTACCGATTACTCTACTATTATCTAATTATCTAAACTAATGTTGTGGGAGTCTATGTCTAATTAATGTGTGCTCGTATGATAGTTTAAAATGTGTTTACTTAGTTTGTATTACTCCTTAATTATCTCCTATTGATGGTTGAGTGTCACGTCTTATTCTTAATTGCGTTGTGTGTCTAAAGTTGTAGGGTATGCGTTTCTCCCTAACTCTTTGAACTTACCAAAGGTCTCGCCTACAAACCCACTAGGATGATAAACTCCTACTCTAAGGCGCTCTTTGGATGGTTTAGCCTACAACTACTCGGGTAATTATATTCTAAGGTTCACAAAGATGAATCAAGCATTAAGTACACAACGAATGACCTATCGCATTACTAGATCATTAATCAACTAAGATAAGAAACAACCAATCAATATTCAATAATTAAGTTTCATACTTCCTAAGCAAACACACAAATAAATTAGCTGGACATGGAGAACATGCAAGCATACACACAAATAATCAAAGACATAATTGAATTAATGAAGTAAAGACTTATCTTGATGTAAGATAGGTTAAAAACCCTAAAATCTTGTACAAGACACCTTAGGTTCGGTTTTAGGTTTTACCCAAAGACTCTCCACACAAAGACCGAAAATTGGATTCTAAATATAAGATTACAATTGCGACGGCGCCACCTTATGTTTAGTGACGCCGTCGTGTCGCCGTCATTAGGGTTTCGTCTTGGCCACGTTAACCTTGCGACGGCCACCTTATGTCCGTGACGCCGTCCTCTTGACCGGCGTCGTCTGGATTGCATCTAGGCCGCCCGAGTAGCGACGGCTCACTCTTTCACAACTAGACGTCGCCACTTGAAAATCGAGTTTTGAGTCCTGTATCGTCACAACAATCTTGGGACGGCGTCACCATTAGCACGTGGCGCCGCCGCCTTCTAGTTTCAAAGAATCGTGAGTGTCTCGATTTTGACTTTGGCCATTTTCTTCATATATTCGCGCCTTTTCGTCCAAATAAGTGCCATTCCAAGATTTTGCCTTCACGAGACCTAAAAAGTGAAAAGGAACGATATTAAGCAATAACGGATACAAAGTGATCAAATAAGGACTTAAACGACCCTCAAAATGGTACCTTTTAAAACCTTATCAACAAGTTTTAAGCGAACCAAAGTATCAAACGTGTGTTTTAAGCGTGGGACCGAAACCCACTTCAAAAACAAACACGATTCACCCAACTAGTAGGCGATTGATACCTTTGTTAGGTCACTAGTTTTACAACACAAGCATCAAGAGAAGAGATAGAGAAGAGATCGGTTGAACCCTTATCCAAACACACGAAATATAGAGAGAAACAATTTCACAATCAAACAAGAAGAAAAAATTTCATTTTGATGATCTTTGAGTTTTAAAGAAAATCATACCAAGACATAACATTAAATCTTTAGATCACCACTTATTATTGTACAAACGGAATTTTATGAAGAGATATTGTTTTGAAAATATTTTATTTTAAATCACTCTCCCCCTCAATCGATGACCGTAGTCGTTGATTGAGTGACTCAAGTTTTGATAAAATGAAGTCCGGTGATTTTCAAAATTAAGTCCAATTAATTTTCAAAACAATATTTTCCATTTTCAAAACAATTTAATCAAATTATTCAAAATTGTTTAAAAATGGTATCCTGCATAAAGATACGTTAGGTGGTTGAGAAGCTTCCGTTGTTGCTGTAGGGCTTGGAAGAAAACCGTCTGCAGATGCAGTGAGACTTCTTCTTACGTTGCATTTGAATGCCAACTAAGGTCAAATTAAGCTCCGTTTCTTCAATCACTTAAGAAAACCATCTGCGATGCATGAGACCTCTTACGTTGCATTTATGCCAACTCTCCATTGAAGTCCAATTAAGCTCCGTTTCTTCATTTGTCAACCCAAGAAATAGTTACCCTTTCCTTTCGGCATCCAATCATCTTCATTAGTGGGATCCGGATCGAACATTCTTATATCCATGATATCGCATACATTAGTGAACATACATACGGATATATGGTGGTCGACATCACCCATAACAACAATCGACTAATTAAAGTCAATTCAACATAACAATCGAGATCATATAAGGCATGGGGTTTATGTGTTAATCAAACTCTAATCATCTAAACCTAACAATCATATCCAAAATTCCTAGTCCTTGACACGGAAAATATCATTTTAATTAAGCACGTGGGATAATTAAGAAAGCTCGTTAGATGATATAGATTTGAAAACATTCTCCCCTCAATCAATGACTCATTTTATGAAAAGTTTAAAAGCTGAAGTCATTGATTGAGTTTTCAATTTTAACGAAAACTACGAATCGATTGATTTTCAAGCAACTCATTTTACACCATTTTGAAAACCCAACAAATATTTTTCTCAAGAATTTTAGGCGGAAAAACATTTGTGTAGGAGCAACAGATCCTTTTGACGACATGCTTTCCTTGTTTTGTTTTTAGGATAAGTGCACGAAATATTTGAAAATTGATTTAGCGCATCACTTTCCTTTCTTGAAGAACGGGTTGCTATCTCAAATAATAGCAAGCCATAGTTTAAGCACAGATTCTGATCTCAAATAATCGCAAGCCATAATTTATGACATGTTTAGAAAAGAATATTTACACCTCTGCTCGAACTTCATCTATGGTCCCGTGCCATTATTGAATGACATTTCTAAGACCGAAGATGTTATCGATACCGAAGACATGTCTTTGAAAACAATATTTTGGTATTTTCTAATTTTTCGATTTTTATGGGTTTTGAAGGTTTTATATTTTCTATTTTCTTTTTGTTGGTTTTATATTTTTGTATTTTGTTTTTCCGAAAACTATTTACAGAGATAGAATAGATGATATAATTTAAGAGGATGGTGATACGAGTACCGAGATAAGGATATCAAGCAAGACGTCGTAGAAGATAAAATCGTCATCTCTAAACTTCCACCACCAAAGCTTCGAGGCTCCGAATAGAAGATAGAACATGAGCCTTTGAGAAAAGAGACTTTGCGACTTCCCCAAACCAAGATCCATTAGATGAGCGATTCAAGCTCTATTTCAAGCTTTCCTTAGCTGTGTGCAGAAGCACACCATTATCATAAATCCCACCGCTCCTTTTAAGAATGATAATCGAGAATCTCCATTCGGGTTATATCATCAAAATAGATCGCCCACGTATCATCCCACTTTTAAATACTCTTCTCAAATTTCATTCCATCAAGTGCGATGCAATCCATTCCAAAGTGTCAAGAGAACACTTCCCCAAGTAGATGAATTGATGCAGCCGTCTCTTAGACTAGAGCTCACGAACCCGAATACATATACCCAAAGACAAAGAAACTTATACCATCAAGTAGCAGATTAAGTCCACTAGCCAAAGAATAACCCCGATGTATACTTTTCTCCCCAAAGAAAGTGTATGAAGCTCAAGAACCCGAAGTACCCAAATGCCCAAGAGAGAATAACCGATAACATTGAAGAAGCGGGCCGAATCACGCGATTATCTGCGGGTGACAATCTCTGCGGATGTCAACACCGTAATAAGTGATTATATCTCGAATCACGATTAAGCCCTCAAGTAAAACAATTGAGCATCCCCAATGTACACAATCTCTCTCCCCGATGATTGTGATAACATCAAAATCATCACACACTTGTGTACCTCTTTCATCTTCGTAAACTAACTCTTCCATCTCTTCCCCACATAGTTGGAATAAGAACACTAAACGCCTTGATGAGTAAAACCTTGAGTTTCTCTGCGGTCATGACATTTGTTTTCCGAGATATCTTCAATCACTTAGAAGAATTAAGTTCATCAAGTTTACTCGCCATGAGTCAAACCTTGAGTTTCTCTCATGTAATAACATTTGTCTTCCCGGATATCTTCAATTACTTAGAAGTATTAAGTTCATCAAGTTTACTCGCGTTTAGATACGTGTCTCCTTCCCCTTCTTGGTTTTAATACTTGTAATCGGCAATCTTTGTAAGCTCGTATACATGAAATCTTTTGAGAAGAACACTTGTAATCTTGTGGAATCAACTTGCTAAAGATCGAATGAGCAAGTCTAATTGGGATTAAATTCGACATTTCACTCTCCCCAATTAGTGCTCTCCCTAAACCGACAACTGTTTGATAAATGCCCGATTAAGAAGAAGTCTTTGGATAATCAAATGCAAATCGTCTTTAGTCTTCTAACATGCAGAAAATGTAGAATGATCAGACTCGACCTTCTTCAAGATTGTCCATTGGAGAATAGAAAGTCAACATCTTCAACTTACCAAATGCTTTCCGCTTAACTTACTAATAGCAAATCTCCTTAACTAAGATCCCTCCCAATCAAACAAGAACAGAAAGATGTTCATCAAAGAAATCAGCCCAGGAACTAGAAGCACTTTGTCATTAATCAAATCAGCCCGTGTGAAGATGTTAACCAACGGCTCTTTAGAAGAAAACTCCATGTGAAGATGACCCGATAAGAAGAAGCTCGGTTCTTACATGAGTTTGGAGCCATTTGACCATTTATTCTCATATAATATCAACCATGCAGTAATTTCACACTTCTTCTCCCCCTCAAGAATTGCATACGGAGTTGCCATTCTTGATTGAATAAGTGAATATCATCCAAATGTTCTCTATTCACACTTCTCCCCCCGCAAAATTAGCACATGATGTCGCCATCGTCATTATAGTTGAGCAAGTGGATCGAAAACAATCAATCAGAGTCTGGTTCACTTGATAATCGAAAGCACATGGAAAAAGCATGGAGCATGTTGATGAGAATGGTCATAATTGAGAAGATTTCTTCTTCCAAGATAATGCGATCAAGCGCATACATTTCTTTTCTTTGAGAACGAGGCATGAACCGATGTGTTCATACGTCATAAGAAGATTTCTTCTTTTGAAGATAAAGCGATCAAACGCATACTTTTCTTTTCTTTAGAGAACGAGGCATGAACTGTGTTCATACGTCATTATGTTGAAGTACGAGGCCGAATCGATGTGAGCAGACGTCATAATCTCTCTTTTCAAACTCTCTTGGCAAAACATGTAATCATCACCATTATCATTCAAGAGGCTCTTTGTAGTGACAAATGATGGAGATAACCCAATATGATGAATTTGTCCTCAAGTAAACTAACTTGAACTCGTGACTTATACTTGCACATATGTAACAAAGAGCGGTACCAATTTCCATTAGCATCTCTAAGTACTCTATACTCATCATCCAACCAACCATCAAGTAATGACGTACTTTACCTCTTGAAAATCCACAATTGAATGTCACACTGAGCACTACAACGTAACTCCTTAAAGTGATAGTTATTTTGAGATGATAAGAGCCCAATTCCCCCAAGTGGTAAAAAGAAAAGGTAAAAGTCACCCAACAATAACTAGATTTCCAAGTCTTCGTTTTTGATAATAAGCTCGAACAAGGATCTTGAAGAATCTTCATCCATCCATCCCCGATACCTTCAGATACTAAGTTCACTCACTCCGTGTTGTCTTCTTTGAGACGTTCCGGTTTGAGAACGCTAGAGCATTGCGAAACCCGTCAAGGAAATTATTCGAATTATACCGATCACAGGTGCAAGATTTGTACTAATCAACTGGGAACCGTGGGCGTGTACCTCAATTCAACGAAAGTGATCAAAGACACTTTCGTGCGCTTTATTGCTAAATGTTTTATGCATGTCGCTCTATGTTTCTGCCGATCGTAATGAAGCGGTCAATCCATAGCGCATGCTCACTCAACACATTCATCTCGAAAGAAATCATGATTAGTGCATCAATGACTCGATATTTTCACTCCATGCTTCGCTATCGCCGCTAATATCATGAATCAACGAAAGCTTCCGCTACTCTGATGAGAAGATATCATGATCCAGAATGTGAGCATGTCGGTCCGAAAGTCACAACATCACATTAGACCAACACCACAATGACTACTAAACAGTGACAAGTCGCTACCCTTTTTCATGAAACAAGTCGCTATGTATAAGGTACAATGAACCTGGACACAAAGACAAGTCGCTAACTTGATAAACAAGTCGCTAGAATGATTTTTTAAATTTTGCAGATAAGTTTTCCGTTCATTATTCCGACCATATTCATAGAGAGCCCAGAAACACATCATAAGATGTAACCTTTTTGACCCGTTTTGACATCAAAGATAACCAGATATTCAAACAGTTGGCTTTTATGGACACAGCAAACCCAAACAGAACTTGGACAGAAATTTGACACAAAATAGATGAATAAAGATGACACCAAGACAATTTTTTGAACCAAAACAGGATATAAAAACATGTAAAAAACTGTTAACCACAAGTATACTCGAAAAAAGAATTATTCCGACCATCATAAAGTACAAAAAACAGTTTTCAACATGAACCAAAAACCACCATAACCATGATACAAAACCACACAAATCAACAAAACACCATAACCTTGGCTCTGGTACCATTTGTAGGATCGATATATTTATTGTGTTGATGATTCGGGTGGTCTTGGATGATCAAAATACATGTTTGCCATTTTAGAGAGAGAAAGTAGAGATGGTGTTCTTGGTAGAGAGTTGGTTCAATAAAATGTAAAGGTTAGATTGTTGCCACACCCTTCCATGGATGGAAGGGGTATTTATAGTTACAACCTTAACGCCCTCCGCTCGGATGTGGATCGTGCATACAGTGGGTAAAGACCCGTCCTTCCTCCACGGTGTTACACTACGCCAAACTAGGCTAATAACTAACTAATGAAACAGTAAATAACGATACGTCTACGAGCTAACATATGCTAGACTATAATTGGGGTGACCGACACTTTAACATGGAATTTCCAATTCCTAACAAACGTCAAAAGATCTGTTTTGGTTTTGCCGTCCGTCCGAACACTCTTGACCCGACGATCGTGAAGGTCTCCTATCCTTTTCGAAAGTAGTTTCGGTATGTGTTCAGATTTTCTTTGAACTCGTTAAGGTGGACAATCCTTGAAAATTTCCACCCCTCGTGAAACTATCAAATTGAAACGTAAAAGTCATGCGGTTGTAGGTCGTTTTATCTATTGGACCGGGAGTGAAAAGTTAACTAATGAGGACGGTGTTATTTACAAGATTTATATGTTGATTTGTTTTGATTTGGTAACCACCAATTTAAAGTTATAGACCCATCGCAGATTTTAAAAATGAACTCCCGCCCATTCAATATTTTCGATCTTGGAACCTCTCTAGTGATTTCGGGACGATCATTGGTGAAGATATTCCATTGTTTTTGGATGGTTGTTGGACGTCAATGGTTCTTCCATAACATCATTTAGAAGCCTATTCGCCATCCCTACCCTATATTCGGTTTGTTTGCTTGGGTTTACAAAGGATGAAGCTCCAATAGTCGAAGCGTACATCGACAATCATTTGGGTCAGTCGGTATTTGTGTACAACAAAGAGCTTGAATTATTTGTCTGCATGGGAATGTTAGGAGATGCGGGATCTTTAATTTCTACATCGCCCATACAAAGAATCTCTTCTTTGTTAAATCACCTGCACCATGTTTGTTTTTAGTATGTTTTATTTTAACTTATCATTCTATTAATGTTTTATTTTAACTTACACCATTATATTCATGTTCAACAGTTTGTTCGGTGAAGTTAGGGATCATGCTTAATGGGAATGAAGCTTTGTGGTTTTAGTACGATGTCCGTATGGGAAGGAAGCATGGGTGGTTAGCTTTTCTGCGTACTTGGTGAATTTTATAAATCAAGTGGTTATATATTATGTAACCATTAAACTTATAATTATATAGTAATCATTATATGTAGTAGGTTGTTCAGATGAAACGTTGTATGTCAACGTATTTACTATTTCCTATGTTACGTAATCCCATTATACATGTTTGTTTAACTGGGAACTAGCGTTGTTTCTAATAAACAATTTGGCAACTAACTATTGTAACGTAGGGCAACTTCTTTTCCTATTGACTACTTTTATAAACCAAGGAGTCCTTCTAGTTGTTACAATTCATATTCTACAATCAACCAATAACTACCAACTAGTGACTATGCACACTTGAAAATAACAGATTTACCATTCAACAACAAAGACAATTTAACTAGCGCTTGTAAGTTTAATACTAGCAAGACTAAACCACTATGTGCCTATTCAGCCCGAATAGTAAGAGCAACACCTACACAAGGGCACCAGAATGGTATCAGCATCACCTACACACGGGCAACACAAACACGGCCATACACAACAACATTAACGACTGTGGCATCATTTCGTTGATGTCTTCTATCACAAGCAGTGGTTAAAATAGCTAGCAGTAGTAACCAAATTACTGGCAGTTGTAAGTATACAACCAATTCAGTTTTACTAGCGGTAGTAAAAATAAGTATAGCGGTAGTAAAAATATCTAGCAGTTGTAATTATACAACCACTTCAGTTTTACTAGCGGTAGTAAAATTAACTATAGCGGTAGTAAAAATAACTAGCAGTTGTAAGTATATAACCACTTCAGTTTTACTAGCGGTAGTAAAATTAACTATAGCGGTTGTAAAAATAACTAGCAGTTGTAAGTATACAACCAATTCATTTTATAATTTGAGATATTTAATTTAAGTAATCGTGCATAAAAGCAGTGTAGCATTTTTTTTACGCTTAGAAATATCGCATATAGCTCAAAATAATCAACTCAAATGAATGTAACTCTACACAATTGATAACATGATGCCTTTATGTGCTTACGTCAAACCAAGACGCCGACGTTTTAGCATAAGTGATGCTCACAAAGACATTGATTGTGTAATAGGTCCGCCATATTACCATGGCTTACTAAAATATACCATTTCGAAAATATTTTACGAACCAAATTTGAAAAGCTTGTATCTTGGGCGCGAATCAATGAACCAACCCAACAACCACATTTAATGATCATAATAACACACCCTTGTTTCGACCATCAATTGCAAATCAACAACCTCATCCAAAGCCTCCGTCGAGAATTAAAAAACCAAAAATTTCCTTGAAAACCATGTCGCTTCCAATTAATGTTATCACCAAGATGAGAGATTATATTAGCAACATGCCAAATCAAATGATCGGTAACATTTTGAATCGGTTGCCAATAAAAGAAGCGGTGAGCACCTCTATTTTATCTACAAACCTGAGGTTTAGTGGACCTTCCTCATCAAAGTCATAATTGATGAGGATTTCTTTTATGATTTAACATATAAGTTTGATGGGAGGCATGTTACTAGACTTTTAAATCACCACGGGTCCCATAAAAGTTTGTCTTCTCTCAGATCCCAAACCGCTATCCGGAATGGAAGACTTGAATTATGAAGAGATTCGTGATTAGCTTATGTTTTTGGCACGCAAGGAATTGAGGACGACAATTAGAAACCGGTATGGACAACCGTTACATTGCCAACCCAACTTTACTGCGTATTGAATTGAAACATCTTGAAATTCATTGTTGTGATTTTCCTAGTTTGGTGTTTTCACTAGTTTTCCAAATTTCATGAGCTTAGAATTGTGTTTAGTCAAATTTCTAACCAGACAGTTTGGGATTTAATTGTTGGTTGTCCCTTACTTGAGTCTCTTACATTGGATGTTGAGAGTACAAACGGGATGAAACTATGGAATCTTGCAAGTCTTAGGAATTTGAAGAAGTTACATTTGTCATTCGGTATTTCAATCTTTGTCACGACAATCATAGCATCCAATATCTTTCACCGACAAGACTTCCATCTCTTGAGACCCTTACATTGGATTTTGACTATTGCACGGTAAGACCGTTTTGAGATTTACACTTCTAATTTTATAATGTTAAATATATGTTTAACTCTAACAACATTTAATCTTTGAAACTAACCAAATGTTGTAGTTGATAGGGGTGAGCAAAACAAACCGAAAAAACCGAAACCGAACCGAAAACCTAAAAAACCGACGGAAACTTAAAACCGATGGTTCGGTTTTTACCTTTTTCAGAAACCGAAAAATGCGGTTAGGTTTCGGTTTTCGTCCAAAAACTAAACCGCAAAAACCGAACTGAACCGAACCGATTTTATTATATAATAATATCTAATATCTAATTAATATAATATGATTAAATAACTAAATAAATCAAATTTATAAATTAATATTCATTTTGTGAGTAGATTTATAATATATTTATCTTTAATGTTTATATTTATATGTGTGTTTGTCGTGTCGCGTGTTTTGTGTGAATAAATCAATAAGTATTCGAATGATTCCGTGTATGTTCACTTGTATGTGTATGTCTCATTTATATGTTTGTAATTGTAGAATTATGCAATAAACATTATTATGCTTAGATTGAAAAAAAGTAAAGAATAATAACTAATTTTGTACGTAAACCAAGTTTGTTGGTATAATTTGGCCATAGCCAAATATTAACGGTTAGAAACCGAAAAAACCAAAAAACCGAACCGAAACCGATAACAAACCGAAAAAACCGAACATTGTGGTTCGGTTTCGGTTTAGCCAAAAACCGACCCAAACCGAACCATGCACACCCCTAGTAGTTGATGCGTGATGGTAATCCAGGATGAATGTCCCTTTGCCGTTTGTATCCCTCGTTAATCTGAATCTAAAAGGAGTTGATTTTGGCGAGATCGTTATTGTGTCACCATCGTCCAAATGATTCGCGGATCTCCAAACTTGAAAATACCGAAACCGTAGTAAGTGTAATACTTTATTTCATACGTATCAAGTAAACATCCAGAACCGGCATGTTTCGTATCTCAATACTATTTGATTTTCCAGTCGCACACACGCTAGTGTTTTACCTTTGAAACAACGTTCATTAGATTTAGACACAACCACATCCAGCCATGGGCAGATTTAGACTGTGATTTTTCAATCCTTTCCTAGATCACAGAATGAATTACACATAATAAAGTTTATACTTGCTTGTTCCACGTCGTTAAAGAAAATGTATATCGGCCAACGATTTGATGGACGATGGTTATGATAACATCAAGAAGAATTGGGAGTTCGCTAGGAAGTCGTTGAAACTCCCCGATCTTCCGTCACAGCCGTTGTAAAATTGTTCTAGTGGTTGTACTTTTATGTATGGGTTGAATACCCCGTGTCAATTAAATTTGTGTACGTAAAGTTTGGTGTGTACATTTATCAAGGGTTATATAATATGTAACCATTAAACTTATAATTATGTAGTAATGGTAATATGTAGTAGGTTGTCGCTCAGATGAAACGTTGCCATTATCCATTTTATTTCATCTTGCCAACTAGCAATTGTTTCTATCAACAACAATGAGTTAGAATAACTAGCGATTGTGCGTATAATAGTAGCATTGTAAGTATACAACCTATTCGCTTTACTAGCAAAGAGTCGTAATAAGTAGCGAGAGTTAAAATTAACTAGCAGCTTGTAAGTATACAACCAACTCATTTTATAATTATAGATATTTAATTTAAGTAATCAAGCATAAAAGCATTGTACCATTTTTGACGCTTATAAAAGTCACATAAACCTCAAAATAATCAAGTCACTATACACATCTAATAACTCAAGCATTTTGTTTACATCAAAGTGAAGATGTTGATGTTTTTACAATAAGTTATGGTCTATAAAACACCTGGATATATTATTAATACACGAATACTCTGAATAGTATTAGCGATTACAACCATGAAGTGTATCGACTCTAAATATGCAGAAAATTTATATTAAACTCTAGCCTAGGACCTCCTTTTATAGGCTAAGGAGTCATTTACAATATACAGAATGTACTATACAGGATTATTATACTTAGCATACTTATCTAATACAAAACATCCTAACCAAGAAATTCTAGAATGTTACATATTAAACCGACACAATCATACTAGCAGTGAAAAACTACATTAGCAGTGGTACGCGACTTCACGGTGTTGGTATTTTGCCTCCCTCTCTCTTGTGAGGGTGGAATCCTTCTTGTTTGCTATCATTTTCTTGAAGGATTTCCCATGGCTTGCTTCCTCGTGGGGAAGGCCATATTTTCCTATGGGATTCCCTGCAGAAGTTCGATAGGCCTCTCAAGGGGTTTCCGTGTAATCCGCCCTCTGCTGTAATCGAAGAGCTTTTAGTGGGTTGCTTTTCCATCCGTGCAGCTTTTATTTTAGAGCAATGGTAGAACCACATAAAGAATTCACAAAACAAATCCACACGCTAACGTGATATGTTTGAATTGGAGTGAGGAGAGAGAACGGTCACAAAATACACCAATCATCCCCTACACGTTAGCATGGGATTTTTTTTGTGAATTCTTTATGTGGTTTGCTCTAAATTTAATCCCGGTGCCCGCAAGCTCGTCATTTTTACCTTTAACCCAGTCTATCCAACCCGATATGCTAGGATTGGTAGACGACACTTGCTTCGGGGTCGGGCTGCAATCAAACAGATCGAGACCGTAAATTTCACCGTGTTGTTTGCCTCTATTTGCACATTCTATCACTCCTTCGACCCAATACCCATGATATACATCCTTCTTCCGCTCGGGAAGAGCGTGGTTAAGAAGGAACCGCCTGAACAACTGTTTATTTTTTTTATCCCCAATTGAAGGAAAATTAATTTCTACTTGCAAAACAACTGTTTTAACTCTTGTAGCAGTTGTTTGTATTTTTCGGCGTATTTATCCCCAATTGTGCTATTCTAATGAGCAAACGCAACCGTTATCGTCATCTACTATCTAGACACGAAAATTCTGACAATCAAGTTTATGTTATTTGGCAATTTCGTTTGAACCTCAGGCCACCGTCCAATTTGCAATCTGGGCAACTAAATGCCATAATTGCCCAATACTTGTTGTACGATGATGCAGGTTTTACTGACCAGGTCTTAATTTTATAGTGTCTTGCAATACCTATGGTCTACCCTAGTGCACTAACGGGCAGTGTACCCGGTCGTGTGTAGTGTAGTAAACGGTAAAGCCGAGGTCGTCCCAAGAACTATGTGTGTTGGATTATTACTAAGTCTAGTGTCACAGAATAATAATTGTTTCGATAGGAATTTAATTAATTAAACTACTAATGCAGAATAAAGTAAATAAAAGCAGATAAATGGCAAAGAGAAATCAATAGAGAGAAGTGGTGCTAACCTAGTTAATCATCCTAGCTAGTTATGTCTACGTCTACTTACTTCCAATT
This sequence comes from Chrysanthemum lavandulifolium, assembly GCA_022545495.1. NCBI lineage: Eukaryota > Viridiplantae > Streptophyta > Magnoliopsida > Asterales > Asteraceae > Chrysanthemum > Chrysanthemum lavandulifolium. The sequence goes on along the minus strand of CM040238.1, from coordinate 44,178,731 downwards.
ACTTCAGGTGTGGTCAAATTCGAGAGGACAACATTTGGTCAATTCGCCCTAACCTATTGTAACACCCCCAAATCTCGGTACAACGGAAGACTTAATTAAGTTTTCAGGGCGTTACTATTGGATCGGTATCGTACACAAGTACAGCAAAAAGATAGTCATTTAACATTCAAAACCAATCCAAATTTAGTTAATCCAAACATTTAATCCAAAAGAGTAAATATTAGGCCCAAAACATAGTTTAATAAAATAGGTCCCCATAGTTTATCAGAGTCAGAAATGATCCTTGAACCCCGCCTTCTTGCCAAGCTTCCACCGATCAAGTAATCCAAACATCTCTCAAATACCGAGAAATCATGCTAAAGGTCACTTCTGTTTGGTGAGTTCATAGGTTTAAGTTCAAAAATCATAGTGGACCAGAAGAGTTGATTTGCTATGCAAGACCTAAGATAGATAAATACCGTTTACACACACCGATCCTAACCGGATCTCCAATCATATCCGCATCCGTGGATTACTCGGGCCCCGCGACTCTAGTCCAAAGACCGTCGTGGCAAAATCTAGAACAATTGCCAACCTCGGACTAGGTCGAGGTAGAAGTCTATTCTTAGTTAGGCACGGTTAAACCTAGACTAAGGCAACAACTACCGCACATGTATCTAAACAATCAAACATACAAGCAAATCCAAATAGTGTAAACGGTCCAAAAATGTGAGTATGATTCTCACCCCAAAATAGTTCAAAACATAGTTAAAACGTAGATAAAAGTGGGCAATGAAACTCACCTCAAGCAATCAACGACAAATAAACACTAGCGTAAGATAACGATATCACAAGCACAACAACTATCGACTGACACAACCTATTAATGTAGACCAACTTTAATATATATATTCCTCAAAATCAACGTTATCTACCCCAATATATTCCATTTCTTTATTTCCAAAAATGTCTCGTTTCACCATTTAATCCTAGTGTTTGGTATTCCTCATGTGGGTGTATCGACTCAATATGATGCTATGAATGCACTCAACAACCAACATGTTATGCTTCGCAACACAATATGCAACTCCACTCAACACAATATGTGACTCAATGCGACACAATGAGACGTCTAAGCGATAAACTCCATAGTCCAATAAGTTTCGGAATAAATAGTAGACCTTATCGAATTCGTCAACTCGTTAAACTCATTTATTTATTCGTGTCGCTTATTATCCCATAAATCAATCGTATCCTAAAGAGTCGTAAGGATAATTCACCCATTAATAAGGTTACCCAACGTATCTAGCGGGCTCTTATTAGATTCGTCAACCTAATAAGTCCGCTACCCACGTGGATCAACACTATTCACTACTACAAAAAAGCCTTTCCAGGCCTGTTACAAACGTAAACAAGACCGGTTTTTGATATGGTCTCTATGTGGGGGGCTCTCCATGTGAAATCAATTACAGACCGGTTAGCAAACCGGTCTCCATTAAGCTTTTGAGACTGCTTATTGATTAAAACATGCCTCTAAAACATAATAGAGACCCGCTTAACTCTTGAGAACAGCCTTAAAATGCTATACTGAGACCTTGTTTGTGACTAAAACCTGCCTCTATGCTATCAGAGATTTTAGTAAAATGGTGCTTGTGATTGTCTATTAAATCGCATATTCAATAACCAATCCCAAACAACCCCATAATTATATTGAATACAAAATCCCAAACACGTCCTACAAATCATGCATTTCAAGTATTCAACCAAAAAACTTCATTAAATAATGTATACATATCAAATTTGTCACCTCTCATTGAAATCAATCGTATAAATGTGTTACGCTTAAGCTAAAACAACAACGAAAACAAATTATAGCTAAGAACCTATAGAAAGTGGTAAACACTCAGTTAACTAGTTGTAGCCAATATCTCTAAATTAGCATAGTATGGGGTAGTAAGACCAGCTCTAGCCATATTCTCAGTTGATGATCTTTATCGACTTGCTTCAACAGAAAAGTGCATCGACAACAGAATGTTTTCACGGCTTTATAGTCAATAAGCACAAATTTGTGTCCATATGTTCACCTCCACCTTAAGAAAACAAAATACAATTCATTGTCAACAAGATATACATATCATTACTTTCTAAATAATTAACCTTAATTTAGAGTAAAAAGTTGTACGATTATACTGAAAGAACACAAACTATACCAACAATAAATGTCTCCCAACAAAATTTTTTATAAACAATGCACTTATAGTAGTTAACACGTACCAACAAAATTATTGAGTAATACTCAACACAAAGCCACTATGATTGCAACCCTGCATACAAACAGAGAAATGGTCATTTAAGAGCCACACAACAAACTACCGATGTACAAATGGACACACAAACAAATTTACGCAAGAAGGAAAAATAAGACTAATATAATCAGTGTTGTGGAGTATGCTTTGCCACTTAAATAAACAATTTTGAGTGTGCAGTTCAAAGTTGCTCGTTTCAGATTAATTTTTAGAAGCAACCTCGAACACTACAAAATTTAAACCGCATAAACAAGCATTTTGAGTAACTGATTTTACTCACAAAGCGCTTTAAATCTTATGAAACAAACATTAGTTAAGTAATACTCCATATAACTTTAACCTCAAACTCCAATTCAAACAATCAAGTCAACTGGTTTTATTTCAGCCCATGTATTAGTTTGATTTTGAAGATCAATATAAATGTGAATACAATTTTGGTTAAATACAACAATCAAGTGGCGATTGTGATGTGTTTTTGCTTTTTTTCTACTAATAATGCATAACATATTCAACTTTTTCTTAAATCTAAACAATGGGAACCTCTTTACTTATTAAGTATCAGGCTATTTTGCGGGCCGTTTGACCCGAACCGGATTAGCATAGTTTCAATACCTATGATCTTACTTCTTTGATTATCCCAATTTACAACTTAAACACCCTACAGCTTATTTACTACTGTGAAAAATAACACCTTATCATCTACGATGTTGCACAACACAATACAAAATAGTGTATAAATTTGGTTATTTCAAATAAGCTAGTCCGCAACAACTTATTATTCGTAAGTAAAACCATAAAAATCAACACATCAACTGATCCTAAGCAAGAAACAAAAAATAAACATATCAAATTTCATATAAAGATAATCTAATTACAACAAATTACAGATTTAATTCTTCCTTATACGCACCTTTGGTGGAAAAACGTGGTAGCATGAACGGCGGCATTGGCAGGTGCAGAGGCGTTTTTATTGGTGTCTCACTGCACGACCTGGAGTGTGGTGTGTGACTGTAAGTGTTTCAGATCTATTTTGTTAGGAGAAGAAGATGATTTGTTTTTATAATAGATCTGAAATTTGAATAGAGGTTTCAATTAGTGAAAAAGACAAAGGGGGGAAGAATCCCGCTCAATATTTTGGGGAATAAAACCGGGTTGTAATTTGTATCTATAAACCGGTCCACAATAGGCCCAAAATAGTCCGGTTATAAAATTGAAACCCGGTCTCAATTTGTTTTTCTTATCAAAACCGGGTTTATTCTTTAAAACAGGTCTTGATGGTTTTGGGCGGGCCTCAATCCTTTTTTAAGACCAGTTTTTATTGGAAAGGGTCTTGATAAAGGGGTCTTGAAACACCATTGTGTAGTAGTGATTAATGCTAGGTTATCCGTAACCCATGCACACAACGTAAGCAATTAAATACTTAAACTAACATTAAATGTCCACAATTGACATTTATTGATAAACGTGTACTCAAAACATTAATTACTTATTTATTACAAAACATTTCCAATTTAGTCGTTAGTTCCCATTTAAAAATAGTAAATAACAAGATACAACTTGTTATCAACATTTTTGGTACAAAAGCCCATTTATTTTATATTTCATAGTTTATTAGCATTTTCATGTATAAATATATATTTCGTCAAATTCCAATATTAATCTCATATCGTTATTCGTTTCGAGTCCACAAGCACGAGTCATAACTTCTCGGCTTTTAATCAATCAATAGTCCAAATTATACTAAAGTCCATGTTACGGCTTTGTCGGAGTCAACTATTGACTAAAAAGTCAAAGTAAAGCCGACGTAGCTCAAAGTCAACAATATATATATCAAGTCCAATGTAAAAGTCACAATATCGCAATTCAATCCCAAACCAACTCAAAACAATCTCACCAACCAATCAATCAACCAAATATACTCAAAACCAATGTTATGACTCTAATGGTCATGACATGGTCGCAGTTAAGACCACATGAACCAAACAAGCTCTAGAAGCTTTTCGGCTCCACGCGTCTCACCCAAACCTCGACTACATCAACCAACAAGCTACCAACTCGACCCGACCCGGACCCGTGGCCCAAGTGGGTCACGTACACCAACCATGAGCCACGTACGTGGCCTTGGTGGTTCGTACGCCCCATAATTCACAACCAAACACAACTAAATCACTTCCACAACATCCCAATCCAATCATTCAAGCTTCAATCACTAACCAAACATAAAACCCATCATCTATTCTAACCAAAAATATGAAACTAAACCTAAAATGCATAAACCCATCAAATTGATACACCACACACTTACCAAACACTAATTACTTGTTTATTTAGACTCTAATTAGACTTAATTTCATGTTCCACCCAAAAGCCCTAATTTATTTCATAGGGCCGAAACCCTAATAGCCAATTCATGGCTTATTATTGATTAAACAAGCTCCAAACTTGTTCCATTTACCTTATTCAAACACCAATTGCAAACCCACTTGGAACCCTAAAAGTACGAATCTTGATTCGAAGATTTGAAGGTGTTATTGAAGTCCAAATGGAGCGTGTAATATATGGTTAGAAAGAGGAAAAAGAGAGCTTCAAGATGGTGGTGGAGGTGGGGGGTGACGCGCCGCCGGTGGGTCGTGGTGGCCGGAACAGTGGCCCTGCGTTGGTGGTGGTTTAATTTAGGGTTAGGGTTTATTTGGGGAGAGAGAGAGAGTTAGAGAGAGAAAGAGGGTTGTGTGTGTGTTTTAGTGAGAGAAACAAAGAGTGGAAGTGAGGTAGTGATAGGGTATATATACATGGGAGGGGAGAACCTCAAAATAAATAAAAAGGTGGGAAGGGGTGGACGGCTCAAGCAAAAAGAGAGGGGCCGAAGCTGTAATTTTTCGTAAACTATCCCGTTTACTCATTCCCGAGCTCATAAATTGTCCCCCGAGTGTCCCACGACGTTCATTCGACTTTCTAACATCGTTATTTACGTTTTTCCACAAGTTTTGACTATTTATTTGTCAATTTTCGAGTTACGGTCTAAAAGTTACAATAATTCTTGTTTTAGGCTTTTCTAGTGCCGAATCGAATAGTGCCTACCAAATAGAGTTAAAACTTATACGATAACTCATTTAATAATGAAATAAACCATAAAAACCAATACACGATATAAAATGAAGTCATGGTTTATAAAAATAGTGATAAAGGAAAAAGCTCGGTTTAGTTTAACGAATGCGGTTACCTAAAATAGACTCCCTAAATTGCCGCTTGTCACAGCCTCCCAGCCTCGAAGAAACCCGTCCCGGTTTCACTCCGAGTTGCTTGTTGTCATGAAAAGTTTAGGACACTTCCACGGAAAACGCCATCACGTTCCCAAGTGAACTCCGTCCATGCCGGAGTTCCAACGAACTTAATAATCGAATACGGCTATTCTTCACCTTTTGATCTCACATCCATAATCTCAATCGGTTCCTCAACAAAATTCAATTTCTCATCAATACAAATACTCTTAAAGGCACCACTATGTTTTCCTCTCGAAGACATTTCTTAAGATTACTAACATGAAAGACATTGTGTACACTACTCGGCCCGATGGTAGCTCCAGCGGTATGCTATCGGTCCGATTCTTTCCGTGATTGGAAAGGGACCAATATATCGGGATCGAGTTTTCCACGCTTCCCAAAACGAACCACTCTTTTCCAAGGAGAAACTTTCAACATAACACGATCTCCAACCTGAAATTCTAAAGGTTTACGCCTCTTATTGGCATAACTCTTTATCTATCACGGGCGGTTTGCAACCGATTACGAATCGAACTATCTTCTCGGTTTCTAGGACAAGTTTAGGACCCGTAAGTCGACTCGCCAACTTCACCAACAAACAGAGAACGACATTTTCGCCATACAAAGGCCTCAAATGGGTAGCCTTAATGCTAGAGTGATAACTATTGTTGTAAGAGAATTCGCCAAAAGGAGGTGTCTCTCCCACCTTTGCCGAAATCAATAACGCAGCTCTAAGCATGTCCTCTAAAGTCCGAATGGTTCTCTCGCTGACCATCGGTCCGTGGATGGTAAGCAAGACTCATATCCAAATTGCCCTAATGTCAGTCTCGTAACGACTTCCAAAAGTGGGATGTAAACGACTATCCCTATCGGAAATGATAGATATCGGCACTCCATGACGCCGATACTATCTCCTTAAGATACAATCGAGCAAGCTTATCAAGACTATCGGTTTCACTAATAGCTAAGAAGTGAGCGACTTAGTTAAACGATCAACTATTACCCGATAGCGCCATTGCCGCTAACCGTTCTCGTAAATTAGTGATAAAGTCCATGGTTATTCGCCTCCCATTTCCATTCCGGAGTTCGGGTTGAACTAAAAGTCCTAATGGTTTCGTGTTCGCCTTAACTTTAGAACAAGTCGTGCACCCACCGACATACCGAGCTATATCGGCTTTCATATTAGGCCACCAAGAAAGTTTCTTAAGGTCCCGATACATCTTATCGGCCCGGATGAATAGAGTATTTTGATTTATGCGACTCATGCATAATCAACTCACGGATTCCACCATGAAATGGTATCCAACTTCGCCTCTCAAGCATAAAGTTCCGTCGAACGCTCAAGAAGCCGCTTTCACTTTCTACCATTCCATGAAGATTCTCATAAGGACGGTTCTCTTCTATCAATGCCTCCGCTTGGCGGCTAAAATTTGAGACTGTAAGGCAAAACAATGGTCATTCCTAAGGATCGAACGAGTAGGGTGGAATGTCCTCCTTACGACTAAGTGCATCGCCCACAACATTAGCCTTACCAGATGATAACGAATCTCACACCATAATCACTAAGCATTCCAACCAACGACGTTGTCTCATGTTCGCCCTTCCGATCTAAGATATGCTTCAAACTCTTGTGGTCGGTAAATACTACACACTTGGTTCCATACAGTAATGTCTCCAAATCCTAAGAGCAAACACTACAAAGACCTAACTCAAGGTCATGGGTGGTGTAGTTTTCTCATGCTTCTTGTTGTCTGGATGCATAAGCAATCACCTTCTCACGCTGCATCAAAACAAAGACCTAAGCCTTTATGCGAAGCCTCGCAAAGACACGACAAAGTCTTCGATTCCTTCAGTAAAGCTAGATGGGCGACTACACAACTTCTCCTTCGAAGTTGGAATGCTTCTTCTTCCTTTTCTCCCCATTCATACTTAACATCCTTCCGTGTTAGTTTGGTCACGCTTAGCTATCTTGGAAAATCCTCAATGAATCTCCTATAATAGCCTCCTAAACCTAGAAACCTGCTGATTCGATGGGTTCTTAGGAGTGCCCATTCTTAATGGCCTTAATCTTAGTTAGGTCAACATGAACACCTCGACTATCTATCACATGACCTAAGAATTGCACGGACGGAATCCAAAATTCACACTTAGAGAATTTGGCATGCCTCTCTCTCTCAAAGAATCCTAAAGTGAGCCTCAAATGCTCTTCGTGCTCCTCACTACTCTTAGAGTATATCAAGATGTCGCCTATGAATACTATCACAAACTTATCCATGTATGGCTTACACACTCGGTTCATGAGATCCATGAAATCACGGGCGCGCTGGTCAAGCCAAACGACATCACTTGGAATTCATAGTGTCCATAACGAGTCCTAAACGCAGCCTTAGGGATATCCTCCTCTCGAACTCTAAGTCAGTGATAACCGATCGAATCGATCTTAGAAAAGACACTAGCTCCTTGGAGTTGGTCGAATAGATCATCTATTCTAGGTAACGGATATCGGTTCTTCACCGTTAACTTATTCAATTCCTATAATCAATACACATCCGAAACGATCCATCCTTCTTCTTCACAAACAACACCGGTGCTCCCCACAAATGATTTAACTTGGTCGAATGAACCTTCTCTCGACAACCGCCAACTGCTTAGACAGCCTCCAATTCTCTTGGAGCAAGTCGATAAGGTGCCCGGCCACGGTGCCGCACCGGTATAACTCTATTTGGAATTCCACTTGTCGGATAGGTGGAATCCTCGCGCATCGTCGGAAACACATCTCGAAATTTCTAACAATGGGTACATCGTTAAGGTGTCTTTCACTCTTCTCCTCACTTTTCTTTTCGAAATTCGAGCCAAGAAAAGACAACCTCCTCTATCGATGTACTCGAGGCTTAATACAAAAGATGATGCTCAACCGGAAGGACTTCCACAACCGCCCGATCTCCTTGTATGCTCGTAACTTTTTCGCCATACTGTAAATGCACAATCTTCTCATCACAATGATGCGTGCACCGCTCTTCGATAACCAATCCATTCCGATAATGACGCCAAAACTTCCTAAGGTAACATGCAATAGGTCTATACTAAACCAAGCGATCTAGGAAACTTAAGGTACAACCTCGAACTACGGTTCATCTTCTCTATTCCCATTCGCTAATTCCACATCGTAACTAAACCCTAGGGTGTTTGGGAGATTCCTAGTAATGGCATAAAATTGGTGGATACGAAACTCATATCCGCACCAAGATCAAACAAGATGGAAGCATAGCGATTATTGAGAAGGAACGCACCAGAATCACGTTAGGCTCCTCGCCGCCTTCCTTCCCAATAGCGAAACACGCGTTGTACCCATGTCTCTCACGATTCCTAGCACCATTGTTTCCCCGGTTTTCCACATCCTCACGCTCACGTGGTTTAAGCCATTACCTCCCACACCCTGCTAGCAAATCCTCCTACATTACCGGATTTCTCTCATCCACGGCTCTAAGACTCATTCTTAAAGTGTCCTTCTTTCCACATCCAAAACAAGTGACAAGGGCCTTCCAACCGCCTCCTGTGTGCTTGAGCTACAAAGAAGTGGACGAGACCCATGCCTTGGCCAAGTGTCCTACCTAGAGCACTTTCGATAACGCCACACGCTGCTCGGGTCAAAGGAACTTCCTTTGTCGAGCAAGTTTTCAACACCCTAGGCAAGTGAACCTAATCGCTGTAGTGTAGTATTAGGGTAAGCCACGGAATTGATATCGCTCTCTGGGAATAGGAATGCTAGTGAGAAGTTACTACGCTAAGGTCAGTTGAGAAAGATTATTTTTATCTTTTATGTTTTTTAGGAAATGGAAAGGTACTAATCTCGGAGTTTGATTCGGGGTTGGTATTTCACCGATTACTTTATTATCTAATTATCTAATTAACTAATGTAGGGTAGTCTATCTCTATTTTGTGTGCTCGTATGATGATTAAAATGTGTTTACTTAGGTTTTATTACTCCCTAGTTATCTCCTATTGATGGTTGAATTGTCACGCCCTTATTCTTAACGCGTTGTGTTTTCTAAGGTCGTGGTGTGCATTCCCTAACTCTTTGAAGTCACCTTAAGTGTAGTAAACGAAACCACTAAGTCATTCATAAACTAACTTTGAGGTTATCTTTGGGTTTAGTAAACGAAATCCACTAAGTCATTCATAAACTATCAAAGATTTATCAAGTATTAAACACAACGATAGCCTAGTCGCACTCCTAAGCCAATTACAATTAAGATAAGAGACAACCTAACAATAATAACAACTAGTTTTCATATATCTAAGCAAACACACAAGTAATTTAGTCGGACATGGTAAACATGCAAGCATACACACAAATAATTGAAGACATAATTGAATTAACTAAGTAAAGCACTTATCTTGGTGTAAGTTAGGGTTTAGAACCCTAAAATACCGCATAAGACAGCCTTTGGTTCGGTTTAGGTTTTACTCCAAAAGACTACACACTTAAACCGAAAAATTGGATTCTATATATAAGATTACATTCGCGACGGCGCCACCTTATGATTTGTGACGCCGGGTCGCCATTAGGGTTTCGCCTTGGCCACGTTAGTCTTGCGATGGCGCCACCTTATGCTTGTGACGCCGTCCTCTTCACCTCCGACGCCTTCGATCAAATCTAGGCCGCCTCGAGTTGCGACGACCTACTTTTTAAAGCCCGACACCGCCACTTGTAAATAAGCAATTTGGCCACCGAGTCACAAAAGTGCTCGACGGCGTCCGCAGATAACACCGACGCCGCCCCTTGTATTTCAAAGAACTGAGTGTCTCGATTCTTGACTTTGGCCATTTTCTTCAGATATCCGCCTTTTCGTCCAAATAAGTGCCATTCCAAAGAATTTGCCTTCAAGAGACCTAAAAGTGAAAAGGAATGATATTAAGTAATAACGATACAAAAGTGATCAAATAAGGGCTTAAACGACCCTCAAAAGGTACATTTTAAAACCTTATCAAATATCCCTACACTTGGTATTTGCTTGTCCTCAAGCAAATGTGCTTTTAGCCAATTAATTTATAAGTTGGGGTCATGAAGCATTGGTTTAGAACAATCCACAACACATATAAGCCCCACAAAAGTCATAACAAGCACGAAAATTACATACTAGCACCTCACATGGGGTGTTTGGGTACTCACATCTCTCGTGTATATGAAATATAACAAGTTGGAAATGGAAGATAAACACTCATTAACCGGTCCTAGTACATAGATTACCATAAGCTTGAGACTAGATCAAACCTCCATCGCTTGGCGTAGTAATCTAGGAAAGACTATCAAAGAAGTCTTTAAAGGGTTGTAATGTTAGGCTTACGGTAGGAAACAAAGGGTTTAGTGGGATAGGCTATTTAGTGGTGGCAAGTCAAAATCTTTATGTTACAAGCATACGAAGAATGGCGCTGCTAAGCCAAGACTCGACACTCTAAACTCTAGATAACCAAACACACAAACATAAATTTAAAGGATAGATGTAGGATGGCATTTTTTTTTTTTTTTTTTTTTTTTTTTTTTTTTTTTTTTTTCAATACTCTATTTTTTTTTTTTTTTTTTCTTTTTCTATTTTTTCGATTTTTTTTCATACACTTTTACTCTACCATCCTCTACGGTAACATCAAATGATAGGATTTATAGGCACATCCCTACACTTGAGTCTTTATTATTCTAACACTAATTTGACCCGAATTGAAAAGATCAAAACACTTGAGTACATTATTAAGCAAACAAAGGTAATTTGAATTTAACGCTCCCTTCCGTCATTTCATAAACTTTAACTTTTTCCATGAGTCCCAATCATCCCAAAATCAGATACAAAGGATATGACTCGACTTAGCAACTCATGCAAGCAACTAGATAATTAAACTAAGGGTTTTAGGTGATAACAATAATGCACTAAAAGTGAGTGCATACAAGGTAGGCTAATGCAATTTGGTGTACATTCGGGGTTGGTGTAAACAATGTTTTCATTGATATTCGAAAACCGAAACATCACGAGAACCGCGAAAAGGATAGGCTCGAGGGGTTAACTAAGGGTATCGTGGTACTAAAGATGAGTACAAAATAAGGTGTGGGGAATTACTCAACCGATGTGGAAGAAGTAATTATATTACGGTATCAAACAAGGGTTATCCTAATGCCTCTTATCATTTAGTTATTCCTAACTACACAAGTGTAGTCTTACTAGCGATCTTGGGATGCATCACAAAACAAGTTCTAGAATCTATTATACTACCGGTTCACACTCTAAGCATTAAAGATGAATGTTTTAATTCCTACTAATCTAAGGGTGATCCTCACATTTTGGGTGGAATTTAGGTGGTAAAGGGTTTTTGTGCTACTCATGTAACTTCCTATCCATGAGACGCTTTTGTTAAGACTAATGGCCCACTCCTATATGTCATGAAAAATTTTAAATTTGGTGCCAAAATTACCCTAACCGACATTTTCTCATGGTTCATTACACAAATACAATCGACAAAGCAAATAATCAAGGATAAGCATAGTTTCAAAGTTCCCTGCTTTATTTTCCTCCCTATATTTAAACCGAACATTGTCCCCAATGTTCCCCGAAAGTATCAAAGTTATGATAATAGAAGGTAATAAAAACGAAGAAACTAATACCCCCGATTAGCTCGGTAGGGTCCGTGTGAAGTATTGGTTAAATCCTTTCCAAGAAGAATATATGCGTGAAAACTCCTTCCAACCTTATGTATCTTCTTCTTGATAAATAAAACCCGCACACTTGAAGAAAACAAATGAAACCTTCGCGTAAAATCGGCGGTAATAATATATATAAGACTCTACTAAACTAGGATATAATGCTTGTGAAATGGATTTTTTGCACTTTTGGAAAATTAAGACCGAAAATTCCAAAATTTATAAGTAGCTCGAAAACGAGAAAAATAACTGTTGTTTCTACTCCTTCCCGACGCCGTCAGTTGCGATCGACGACGTCAAAGTTATCCCGACAAAAATTGGTCTCATGATTTTTCGAAAAATTTCGAAAATTTACATCTTTAAAACTGGAAAATTTTCTCGCAAAACATCCATTATGACTCGATACAAGCATTTTACTCAAACAACACACATGCATATCTTTTAATTAGTTGTTATTCTCATGTTTACGCTTTTTGAAAACGCGTGTAATCCTCCCTACACTTATCCTTTATGTAAAATACCTTTATATGTTATTAAGACGAGGTTAAAACAAAATAAAGCATTTTTACAAATTTAAACATGAGAATAGACAATCAATAAAAGATATATGACAAAAAGAAGCAAACAATTAGGTACGGGTTGCTCCCACTAAGCGCTTTTCTTTATTTATGAGTCTTGTAGCTAGACTCGTAGTCGTGCTCCTACGTGACTTCATTACCGCCACCTTCTTCCTCATGACGGTCTCTAGTGGGTGGTTCCATGTTGTAGAAGTGCCCCACGATACACCTCTCTAAGAGTTCGCCCTCTCCCACTCATTTCTATATTCCGTCCTAAGTTCAAGCAATCCTTATAGAAACCGAAAATCTTGGCCATAACATAATCCACTCCTTTCTTTTATCCTCCTCATTCCTATAATAGACCGACACTTAAGTTCCTTTTCATCATTAGAGAGTGATGAAAACTTCTCAATCTTAAACGGCATTTGGTAAGCTATGTCATCGGTCTCATCCTTGAATCGCACTATTCCTAACGAGGATCATAGGTCATCCCGGTGCTTTTATGAAAGGTTTCCTAGAATAACATGGGACAAGCTAGATCTATGGCCGCATTAATATCATCCACTATTATGAAACTGTGAGGAAACGTGAAACTACCTACATAAACGGGCAATCCCTTAACTCTACCAAGAAAATTGCAACTAACCCTAGGATTATCGGGTCTTGCCTAGTGGGATAGGCTTCTTCATTACCCAATTGTAGTAGGTGCTAGTCATTATGTTGATTGGGGACTCATGATCAATGTAGGCCTTGCCACTTAAAAGGTGTCCTATGCAACATGGTATGTTAAGATTCCAAGGGTTCCCAAACTTGATCCTAGGGCTTTTCCTAACATACATGTGACTGAGGTCACGCACTAAGTGAGGTGGTGAGATAGTTCTTCTTCCGTAGGAAACTTATTGAAATAGTCATTGTCTACTTCATTTACTTCCTCGGTTGTTTCATTCGTCGGTGTTTCCTTAACCTCAAGTATCATCTCATGGTTCGCTTCGTCATTTGTTCTATTAGGTTTCACTAAGGAGATGGTATTGACGAATTGAACGTGCTTAGCTAAATTACTTGGGTCCTTAATCTCTACACCGGAAGTTTCAGGAGTTGAGATAGCATTAACCTTCCTATCACTATTGGTCATTGTTTTCAAAAGGTTATCTATCTTCCTATCCATTTCGCTTGTTGTTGGTTAAAGCGGTCCGAGAGCTTAGCTATTTGGGCTTCTTGGGATGCGACTAGGTTTTGCAACATCCCTTCAATGTTTCTGGTTAGGTACGTGAGATGGGGGCCATGAGAAATCATTGAAGTGAATTTTGGTTTGCCCTCAATAGAAGTCGGGCTTGCCCTTCCATGCTTCTCAAGGCCATTAAAAGTCCTAAGTCCGGTGTTAGGAATCTTCCTCCTGCTCCATTAATACGCGAGGATGCGAGTCAACGGAAGCTTGTTCGGGAATCGGTGCAAGTGCGTGTTATGAGGATCACTATACGGCTCACACGAGGAAGAAACTTTGTTCACATGGCGTGAAGACTTAGGATTCTCATAGGAACTCATTAGAATTTTACTTGATCTTCAAGCTCGAGCATCCTACGGCCGGAAGATTATGAGTCAATTAGAGGCAAGGAGATTGCCTTAACGGTTTTGGGCAACTCACGGGGGTCATTCCAACTTTCGTTGTCATAGAGAGCAAGGTCCTCTATTATACCCCACGATTCTTCCGCGGTGAGATCACTAAGTTTTCCACCGGCCGCTTGGTCAATGGATCGCTTAGTGGGGAAGTTGACATGATCATAGAAGAGTTAGACTTGAAGCCAAAGATCAATGCCGTGATGAGGGACTTTATGGAGTAAGTCCTTGAATCGAGTCCATGCTTCGTAGAGAGATTCACCTTGACGTTGTTGGAACATCAAGATGTCATTCCTAAGCTTAGTGGTCATTCCTAAGGAAGCGAGAGGTGAGATCATCCCAACTGAGATGGAGCCAGGGAAGTCGCCAAGCCAATTACTAGCTTGGTCCCGTAGAGAGAATTGAATAGACGCAGACGCTGGTCTCCCGAGTAGTAGCATCAAGATCGATGGAATCGACAATTTTAAGGAAATACTTAAGATGTCGATTAGATCTTCTAACGAAGTCCATGGAATGCACATCCGCTTTGCACCAACCGGATGGTGTCTGATCGCAGGCCGTAGTTTAGGCTTGGTCGGAAGCTCAATGGTGTTCCTATAACCTTGGTGGCTAGGTTCGAGTATTCACCAAGAGTACGGTCTCTTACGGGTCATTTGGTGGTAGGTTGATGAATGGTGGTTGGTTATCACCTTCCATGATGAAAAGTGATGGGGTACCAACAAAGATCACGGGAAAGGGGATAGACTACGAGGAAGCTAAAATTGAGAAAAAATTTACTTGATAGGAATCAAGCAAAGAAACCTAAATGATAGGACTACTCACTAGCTATTCTATTCCCGACAATGACGCCAAAAACTTGATAACGCCACACCCGTCGCTCGGGTCAAAGGAACTTCCTTTCGTCGAACAAGTTTTTCAACACCCCAGGCAAGAAACCTAATCGTTGTAGTGTAGTATTAGGGTAAGCCACGGAATTGATATCGTTTCTAGGGAATAGGAATGCTAGTGAGAAGTTACTACGCTAAGGTTGGGGTTGAGGAAGATTATTTTTATCTTTTATGTTTTTTAGGAAATGGAAAGGTACGAATCTCGGGTTTGATTCGGGGTTGGTATTTCACCGATTACTTCTATTATCTAATTAACTAAGCTAGGGTAGTCTATGTCTATTGTTGTGTGCTCGTATGATGATTAAAATGTGTTTACTTAGGTTTTATTACTCCCTAGTTATCTCCTATTGATGGTTGAATTGTCACGCCCTTATTCTTAACACGTTGTGTTTTCTAAGGTCGTAAGGTATGCATTCCCTAACTCTTTGAAGTCACCTTAAGTGTAGTAAACTAAACCACTAAGTCATTCATAAACCAACTTTGAGGTTATCTTTGGGTTTAGTAAACGAAACCACTAAGTCATTCATAAACTATCAAAGATTTATCAAGTATTAAACACAACGATAGCCTAGTCGCACTCCTAAGCCAATTACAATTAAGATAAGAGACAACCTAACAATAATTAACAACTAGTTTTCATATATCTAAGCAAACACACAAGTAATTTAGTTGGACATGGTAAACATGCAAGCATACACACAAATAATTGAAGACATAATTGAATTAATGAAGTAAAGCACTTATCTTGGTGTGTTAGGTTTAGAACCCTAAAATACCGTATAAGACAACCTTTGGTTCGGTTTAGGTTTTTACCCAAAAGACTACACACTTAAAACTAAAAATTCGGATTCTATATATAAGATTACATTCGCGACGGCCACCTTATGATTTGTGACGCCGCCGGTCGCCGCCATTAGGGTTTCGCCTGGCCACGTTAGTCTTGGCGACGACGCCACCTTATGCTTGTGATGTCGCCCTTCATCCTCTCGACGCTGCTTGATCAAATCTAGGCCGCCCGAGTTATGACGACCTACTCTTTTAAAGCCCGACACCGCCACTTGTAAATAAGCAACTGGCACCGAGCGTCACAAAAGTGCTCGACGGCGCGCAGATAACACCGACGCCGCCCCTTGTATTTCAAAGAATTGAGTGTCTCGATTCTCGACTTTGGCCATTTTCTTCAGATATCCGCGCTTTTCGTCCAAATAAGTACCATTCCAAAGAATTTGCCTTCAAGAGACCTAAAAGTGAAAAGGAACGATATTAAGTAATAACGGATACAAAAGTGATCAAATAAGGGCTTAAACGACCCTCAAAAGGTACATTTTAAAACCTTATCAACTTCCTACACACATTCGGCACACCACGGTGGTGTCGGTTACAACGACCACACATGTGCTTACTACCTTCATAATCTTTCCTACCTCCATTTTCGATGGCTAACACTTTGGTTGTCTCTCGCCGCTTGTTGCCATTCCCTTTGCAACTTTGTTCCTCTTCCTCTTATCACCCTATCGCTCTTACTCTTGTCTCCTACTTCTAGCACATAAGAGTCCATCAAACTCGAGCCACAACAATTGCCTCTTGCAAATTAACTGCTTGGCAATGATGACATCATTTCGAGTAGCCAAAGTCAATCCATCAAGATACCTTTCAATCTTAAGTTCTTCTATGTAACCATTTCGTAAGCAAAGCAATGATAACTCTTGAAACGACGAGTATAAGTCACCATGTCAGCATTCTTAACCTTATGGTTCCAAAACTCACTCTAACTTCTTAACTTCATTCCTAGGATAGTAAGTCTTAATCGTGAGAGTCTTAAACCGAGTCCAATTTATACTATAAGCTACATCAATTCCTATTGATCCGTGATAGTTGTTCCACCGTGTCAACGCCCGTCCTTCAAGGTGAATGTTGCATACTTAACCTTACAATCCTCATCACGCTACTCACAAAGAAACACAGATTCGCTTTTCCAACCACCTAGTCGTAAACTACCCCGCCTCCTCCAAAATCACTGACCATAGAATCTAACTCTTTGTAGGTACAACCCGAGTTCGATTCAAGATTGGGGTTCCACTAGAAGTGTTAGAGAGGTTAGCCTCAACTAGCGCTCAACACACGCGACACTAGTCGGGTCAATGTGGGCCGGGTTTACAAGTGGAGGGTTTTGTGGAACAGACCATTCTCAAGATGGTCGCTCACATTCGGGTTCTCTACATGTGGTGTGGTCGGGGCCTGACGACCACCGACGACTGTGGGCAACAACAAAGAAGAAGAGTCGCGGTTGTTCATAAGCGAAGTTTCGCCTTTGTTGCCACCATTCTCGGAGGCAAGAAGAACAGCTTCATAAGTTCACAACTCACGCTCTAAATTAGAGTTGGGTTCCATGGTCACCCAATAACGCCTGAATACATAATCAAGGCCAACAGGGATAACGCTATACCAAAGCGAAACAATCAAATACCATATCATAACTAAGGATGCACGTTCCAATAACCATAACTCATAGGTTTCAAAAGTCGAAATACATGGAAGGATACGGAGAAATCAAAAACGATCCTAATATCGATACTAGCAAACAACTAGGATAATCCTACATCTCGAACCAAGTACTACTTAGTTTCAAGATGGTACAAAACCATGAATCTAATACTATCTAGCCACGTCTACGAATACCACTCACCGACCTCCTAACATCGCCAACCTCTCCACAATGATGTTAACTCAACACGCCGAGCATCGCGATCACTCTTAAGCTCATGACCCTCTCTCCAACTCACCAATCCCACGCCAAATCGCTTCTATCAAGATCACGAATGTCGTGAACCCTCTCAAGCAGTCCCCAACCCGCCTCCCCGAGCTCCGACATACCTCACACAAAACCTTAGTCCTCCCGACTACAAGCACCCATATCAACTCTCGATCCTCTATACTAGCCCTAGATACTCCAACCAATCGATCCGCCAACCGACTAAGCCTAGTACCGCGATGTAATCTTCTCCCACATCGCATCTGCCTCACCATACCCCTGCTCAAACAATCTCGATGGTATCTCCGATCCTAACTGCCACCTATGTAAGGTGAGTAAGGTGGTGAGTCGATGTCTCAAAGGTCGCCTGTGGGACTGTGCTCGTGAAAAGGAGAACCCGGTCTCTGAGAATGTGTAGACTCTGAATGGAGGAGTACCCCTTCCGGGATATCCTCATCATCCTCCTCCCGAGGATCCTCATCCTCATCTACATACCGCTCCTCAATCTCATGCTCCTCCTCGACCATGCTCCTCCTCGCCTCATCCGTAGGGGAGAGTCCATGAGTCAAGTCTCAGGTGCAAACCCGAGGTGGTACACTAGAGATCTAGGCCTCCTAAGACATGGTGATGTCAGCTAAACGGATAGGTGATGATGGTGGTCTCACGATGACATGCGGGCAAGGCTATAAGCAAGCCTAGGAGTCTCGTGCTCGCACTAAGACCGATGTAAAGTGAGCCGCCAGATGAGCTAGGACGATCCGATGATGATGAACTAGTGTGACGGCAATCTCATAAGGATCACCTCCGCGCAACCGCACGGGAGTCAATGTCGCGAACTAGCAACATCAAGGACCTCCTCGACACATCAAAAGCTAGTGAAGGCGTAGTCATGACAATGGCATAGGTAGGTATAAGTGTTCAAACAACTAGTTTTAATAAGCGATCAACTTAACCAAAACACATATCACATAATGAAAGCTTTAAAAGTAGAGGTACCGCATTACTCAAAACATGACTTTAATGAAACGCATAATTTCAGTTCTATCACATAATCCCATATCAAATCAATTGAGTTCAAGATATCTAACATCACAATATATCGTTTACTCAAATCAAATTCCGTAATATCTCGACAATCACATCTCATTTTCCAAAACCAATAATCATATCTCATTTCCAAAATCAATAATCATATCTCATTTCCGAAATCAATAATCATATCTCGTTTCCAAAATCAATAATCATATCCCCAAATAATAACGTTTCCATAATCAATTCACAATATCCCTTAACATATCATCTCATAATTCAAATCATAGTTTATACCATAATCAAATAAGAAGCTTCGGCTTGGCAAGTTTGTGCAAGGCCGGTCGAGGATCAATTTTATTAAAAGTGGTTATAGTTTAGGTTTATAAAATACCTAGTTCTCTATAACTGCTCGATATCAATCAGAACACCCCAAATCTTCAGACAATGAAGACTTAATCAAGTTTTCTATGCTACTATTGGATTGGTATCGTATACAAGTATAGCAAAAGATAGTCATTTAACATTCAAAACCAATCCCAAATTTAGTTAATCCAAACATTTAATCCAAAAGAGTAAATATTAGGCCCAAAACATAGTTTAATAAAATAGGTCCCCATAGTTTATCGAGTCGAATGATCCTTGAACCCCGCCTTCTTGCCAAGCTTCCACCGATCAAGTAATCCAAACATCTCTCAAATACCGAGAAATCATGTTAAAAGGTCACTTTATCGTGAGTTCATAGGTTTAAGTTCAACAAAATCATAGTGGACCAGAAGAGTTGATTTGCTATGCAAGACCTAAGATAGATAAATACCGTTATAACACACCGATCCTAACCGGATCTCCAATCATATCCCGCATCCAAAGGATTACTCGGGCCCCGCGACTCTAGTCCAAAGACCGCCGTGGCAAAATTTAGAACAACCGCCAACCCCGGACTAGGTCGAGGTAGAAGTCTATTCTTAGTTAGGCACGGTTAAACCTAGACTAAGGCAACAACTACCGCACATCTATCTAAACAAACAATCATACAAGCAAATCCAAATAGTTTAAACGGTCCAAAAAAAAGAGTATGATTCTCACCGAAAATAGTTCAAAACGTAGTTAAACGTAGATAAAAGTGGGCTATGAAACTCACCTCAAGCAATCAACACAAAAATAAACACTAGCGTAAGATAACGATATCACCAAGACAACAACTATCGACTCAAGCACAACCTATTAATGTAGACCAACTTTAATATATGTATTCCTCAAAATCAACGTTATTCACCCCAATATATTCCATTTCTTTATTTCCAAAATGTCTCGCTTCACCATTTAATCCTAGTGTTTGGTATTCCTCATGTGGGTGTATCGACTCAATATGATGCTATGAATGCACTCAACAACCAACATGTTATGCTTCGCAACACAATATGCAACTCCACTCAACACAATATGTGACTCAATGCGACACAATGAGACGTCTAAGCGATAAACTCCATAGTCCAATAAGTTTCGGAATAAATAGTAGACCTTATCGAATTCGTCAACTCGTTAAACTCATTTATTTATTCGTGTCGCTTATTATCCCATAAATCAATCGTATCCTAAAGAGTCGTAAGGATAATTCACCCATTAATAAGGTTACCCAACGTATCTAGCGGGCTCTTATTAGATTCGTCAACCTAATAAGTCCGCTACCCACGTGGATCAACACTATTAATGCTAGGTTATCCGTAACTCATGCACACAACATAAGCAATTAAATACTTAAACTAACATTAAATGTCCACAATTGACATTTATTGATAAACGTGTACTCAAAACATTAATTACTTATTTATTACAAAACATTTTAAATTTAGTCGTTAGTTCCCATTTAAAAATAGTAAATAACAAGATACAACTTGTTATCAACATTTTTGGTACAAAACCCCATTTATTTTATATTTCATAGTTTATTAGCATTTTCATGTATAAATATATATTTCGTCAAATTCCAATAGTAATCTCATATCGTTATTCGTTTCGAGTCCACAAGCACGAGTCATAACTTCGCTTTTAATCAATCAATAGTCCAAATTATACTAAAGTCCATGTTACGGCTTTGTCGAGTCAACTATTGACTAAAAGTCAAAGTAACGCCGACGTAGCTCAAAGTCAACAATATATATATCAAGTCCAATGTAAAAGTCACAATATCGCAATTCAATCCCAAACCAACTCAAAACAATCTCGCCAACCAATCAATCAACCAAATATACTAAACCAATGTTATGACCCTAATGGTCATGACACGGTCACGCTAAGACCACGTGAACCAAACAAGCTCTAGAAGCTTTTCGGCTCCACGCGTCTCACCCAAACCTCAACTACATTAACCAACAAGCTACCAACTCGACCCGACCCGGACCCGTGGCCCAAGTGGGTCACGTACACCAACCATGAGCTACGTACGTGGCCTTGGTGGTTCGTACGCCCCATAATTCACAACCAAACATAACCAAATCACTTCCACAACATCCCAATCCAATCATTCAAGCTTTAATCACTAACCAAACACAAAACCCATCATCTATTCTAACCAAAAATATGAAACTAAACCTAAAATGCATAAACCCATCAAATTGATACACCACACACTAACCAAACACTAATTACTTGTTTATTTAGACTCTAATTAGACTTAATTTCATGTCCCACCCAAAAGCCCTAATTTATTTCATCGGGCCGAAACCCTAATAGCCAATTCGTGGCTTATTATTGATTAAACAAGCTCCAAACTTGTTCCATTTACCTTATTCAAACACCAATTGCAAACCCACTGAAACCCTAAAAGTACGAATCTTGATTCAAGATTCAAGGTGTTATTGAAGTCCAAATGAGCGTGTAATATATGGTTGGAAAGAGGAGAAAGAGAGCTTCAAGATGGTGGTGGAGGTGGGTGACGTCACGCCGGCCATGGTGGCCGGAATAGTGGCCGGCGGTGGTGGTGGTTTAATTTAGGGTTAGGGTTTATTTGGGGAGAGAGAGAGAGTTAGAGAGAGAAAGAGGGTTGTGTGTGTGTTTTAGTGAGAGAAACAAAGAGTGGAAGTGAGGTAGTGATAGGGTATATATACATGGGAGGGGAGGACATCAAAATAAATAAAAATGTGGGAAGGGGTGGACGGCTCAAGCAAAAGGAGAGGGGCCGAAGCCGTAATTTTTCGTAAACTATCCCGTTTACCCATTCCCGAGCTCATAAATTGTCCTCCGAGTGTCCCACGACGTTCATTTGACTTTATAACATCGTTATTTACGTTTTTCCACAAGTTTTGACTATTTATTTGCAATTTTTGAGTTACGGTCTAAAAGTTACAATAATTCTTGTTTTAGGCTTTTCTAGTGCCGAATCGAATAGTGCCTACCAAATAGAGTTAAAACTTATACGATAACTCATTTAATAATGAATAAACCATAAAACCAATAGACTATATAAAATCAAGTCATGGTTTATAAAAATAGTGATAAAGGCAAAAGCTCGGTTTAGTTTAACGAATGCGGTTACCTAAAATAGACTCCTAAATTGCCGCTTGTCACAGCCTATCCGCAAAGATGCCACCACAGAGAAATCAAAGCACCATCATAAGTCATGTTGTTCCCGGTCCCCTAAGCCAAGTCATTAAGCACCGCTACATGCTAGATTCATAATAGTGAGTGCCCGACTGCATAGGAACTTAGACACTACACCCCCAATTCTTAAGTTCATCCAAACGATAGGTGATCGCTGGTCAAATCGCACTAGTAGAAAGGGTCGCCCATTGGTCATATCTTACCCTTCCCGTCTCAAATCCGCCCACCTAGGGTCGCTTGGTCATATCTCCTAGGCACTGGCCTCACCGCCATTCAAAACTGTTAGGAATTAGAAATTTCAAGATTAAAGAGTCGGTCACCTCAAGTATATGTAATCATTAGAAAGCTCGTAGTCGTAGTTCTTTAAGTTATGTAGTAATTTAGTTAAGTAACACCGTGGAGGACGGACGGGTCTTTACCCATCAGATGCCCCGATCCACACCCCAAAGTGTGGCGATTTATGTAAGACTATAAATACTCTACCTCCCAAGGTAGAGAGTTGGAGCTCATAATAATATCTTTCACTTTCTCTCACTAAGTTCCCTAAACCTCTAACTTTCTCTCTAGAATTCCATCTATATGCTACTTTGTGTTATGGTTTGATGTGTATGTGAAAAGTTAATATCTAACAATTGGTATCAAGAGCCAAGGTTTGATCATATCTTGCACATCTTTGGATTTATAGTGGTTTTTAGGTGGTTTTGAGTTTGAAAAGGTTTAGTGGTTTTTGCATCATTTGGTTGATTTTGTGTGTTAAAGGTTGAATTTTGTTGGTACTTTTGTGTTTAGAATCATCAAAAGTGTTTAGGTTTTCATTTGGTAAGCTTGAATCATCTTGGTTGGGTTGTTTTTTGGATTGAAAAGTGATGTTTATATGGTTTTTCATGGTAGCGAGTTAGTTCACGGATAAGTTTTCTTCAGAGCGACTTGCTTCACAAAATTGTAGCGAGTTACGTTGTTAAATCTAGCTTAGTTAGATCTAGCGACTTAAAGTACAAGTAGTGGACTCTCCACTACGGGTAGCGACTGTGGTAGCGATTTGGTCCAGAAGTAGTTGCTCTTTAGCGACTCTGCATTGTTGGCTACTGAGTAGCTTAATTGTCGCCAAAATTTGGTTAGCGACTTGGTTCAGTAGCGAGTTACTACTTAGCGACTCTGTCGCCTGCTAGCGACTTGGGATTCTAGCGACTGGCTATTTAGCTTAATTAGTTCCTAGCGACTTAGAGCTTTATCATCTAGCGACTTGAGTGATTGTTTACGGTTTTCTTGATTTAGTAAAAACCCGTGAAAGAATCTATTTCCGCTTAATCATTGAGTTATAAAATCCCGTATAACTGTTAACATGTCTACCAACGTCCCTACTATCATCTCCATCGCTGTCGAGGATGTACAAGCAAATGGTTCGTATACTGCCCACCCATGCTTGATGTAATCGACACGACTCTTGGGCTCAACAAATCGATCAGTATTGCCTTGGAAAGGAAAATGGTGTCAATATTCTCAAATCCATTGATGAAGGACCATATCGAGTTGAAACGACTAGAGACATACTTGATACTAATGATGATGGTACCCTATTTACGGAATGGATGCATCTAAGATGTATGATGAGCTTGATGATAAGGAGAAAAGAGATTTGATGCGATATCGTGGCTTCAAACATTGTTCTTCAAGGTCTTCCTAAAGACATCTACAAGTCGATCAATCATAACATCAAGCAAAGGCGCTTTGGGATAATGTTAAGATGCTTCTCTCGTGTTCGAACTCACTATCAAGACAGAGAATCCCAACTCTATGACGAATTTGAGCACTTCAAGATGAAACCAGATGAGAGTGTCTATGAGTACTATGTGAGATTTCATAAGTTAGTGAATGACATGAGAAACATCAAGATGACTATGCCTAACATTCGCTTGAACTCTAAATTTGTGAACAATATGAATCCCGAATGGCACAAGTTTGTCACTCCGTGAAACTCACTAAAGGATTGAAGGATACAAACTATGAGCAACTCTATGCCTTCCTCCTTCAAAATGAGAGACATGCCATGTTTGAAAAGAGGATTCTTGATCAATTCAAAGGTCGTGAGAAACAAGATCTACAAATGAGTCAACCGCCTTCTTTACGATGATGGGACTTCCAACAATGCCTCTCAAGTTGCACCCATGAATAATGATAATCATAATCACTGCACCCATTTCGATCCAAGGTTCAAGCAACCGATGCAAATGTCGTCATGGAACATTTCATCACTCAACTAACACTCATGGTTAAAGAGAACAGACACTTTCACCTCACACCAACAAACTCCACACCGCAATGAGATCCGAACCGCCCAATCTTCACAACCATGCTTTGATAAGAGATGGGAAACCGATGGGGCAACTAGTTCAGAAAGACAAGATGATCGAGAAGAGGTGGAGCGGGAGAGGTTATGTTGGCAATCGTAATCGAGGTAGTAATGGCAACCAAGGTCAAGCTAAGCCGATCAAATGCTATAACCGTGGTGGTGAGGACACATTGCAAGGAACCGCACATCTCCAAAGCGCCCATGTACGCCGATTACTTCAGAGATAAGATGTTACCGCACAAGCTCGTGACAATGGTGCCGCATCGATGAAGAGGAATTGCGCTTTTGCCGAGGGTAATGCCAAGACCTATGATGCGTATATGGATGAGCAAATTATTCAGAGATAGGTCACAATCATCGAACGCCTTTCAAGTCGCCGATCGTGATGCATACGACTGATGTAGATGATGGACCCATCGCACACACAATCTTTATGGCTAGCATCTCTCCAATGGTTTCTCCCAAGATCTCTTCTTCACCACAAGTCGCCCATCCAAGGACAAACTCATCTCGAGGTATTAAAGCTATATGATGATGTCGATGTGCAACAGATGCATGACAAAGTACAACCAATCGAAACTTTTGAATCAAATATTGAAAATATGGGTAATATCAATATTGTCCCATACGATCAATACGTGAAACAAAGTGAAAGTGAAGTTGTACCAAGTGATGCATCTTCGCAGTCAACAATGACTATGTCTTTGATGAATACACCGCATGTGCTCCCGATGATTCCATAATTTCAACTAAATGCCTATAAGGAACGTGTTGCCATTTATGAACAACGTGCAAAATTTGAGTTGACCACCGTGAGCAGGAAATGGATGACCAAGTACGTACAGAATTAGAAAAGTAATTTTAGAGAAGAAGTATTGAAACAAGAATTAAATTTTGCAAGAAAAACTTTCTAAAACAAATTAAGCAAAAACAAGAACTTCAAGAAAATGTGAAAATGCTTAAGCAAGAATTTAATGCAAAAGAATCAAAGCTCTTGAGAGATTTTTCTAATCAAAACTTTGAAAACAAACTTGAAAACAAGTTGTACATACAAGGAAACACCATTCGTGATCGCTCACATGATCACTAAGCATAGAGTTCTAAGCGATAGCATAGTGTTCCCCTTGTAGAGGAACCAAATCCAGAGGTAATTAAAAAGGCTAGAAATGCTCATAAGGTAATTTATGATGGTAATGAAGTCCTTAAGCCTAGGCGTAAACCTAGTTGCGCTTGAGTGCACCGAGGAAGATAAGATTTTAAATGAAATCACTAGGAAAAGATGAATAAGAAGCAAGATGATCCCAAATGCAAAGAGAAAACATAATCTTCTCTCCTCATGATTACAAGAAGGAAAACTGGATTGCCTTGAACAAGTTTAAGCCTCGACTTTGTTGACTCTAACAAGTCTTTCGAAAATGGATTTAGATAAGTAAAGTCGAAAATATTGTAGAAACAAACCCTCCCTTCGAAAATGCCTAGAGCAACCGTGTATCCTCCTAATACACCTATGCATCTTGTACCTAGAACAATTGCCACTAAAAGCAAGACATTAATTAGCCAATATGTTATATTCCAACTATTTGTTGATTTTGAGAAAACTTGCAAGAAAAGGATCACTCCCATCGGTATAATCAAGGTGAAAGAGGTTTTGAACAAATGAAAGAATGTTATTTAATGAGGTCATGCCCTTCTTTAAACTTCTAAAAGATCACTTTGAGAGTCTTAAAAAGGGGTAGAAGTCGATATTAAAGGTATGGAAAAGGAATTTGATGCAATGGTTGTCAAGTTAGTGATTATGAGCGCACTAAAATATAATGAGATTGAGAGAAAGAACTGCATACATTAAATGAGAATCTTATTACCGAATGTGTTGCTCAAGATGTGTTTTTCAACGCTCAAATTGCTCTATTAATGCTTCCAAATTTCATGAATTATCTGTGGCCCTCGAAAGTCTCCCATGATCGTGTCATTGAGCTTGAAAAACTAATTCTAAACTAAATGAGAAAATTGAACCGATGATCATGACAATTTGGTTAAACATTTTTCTAAACTAGAAGTTGAGTATTTTAATCTACAACTAAAATATCAACATCTCAAAGAAAATGTCAAAACTTCAAATATCAAGACATCTTCGATGCTCCGTAGTTTGATGCGCTTTTCAAATTAACAAACGAGATGAATGATTCAAGCTCAAGTAACACGATCGTAAAGTTGAAAGCCCAAATCTCTCAATTAAAGGGTCAAACGAACAATATGACAGCTCCCAAATGCCTCCTTCTTTAGATTCTCGTAACTCTCAAACGCTTTCATCTTCAAAACCTAGTTAATGCTTTTACAAAAGGAAAACGAAAGTTTTCTAGAAGAGAATGAAAAGGTTAAACGTCATTTCAATGAGTTGTTTGAATCAATTAAAGTCACTCAGAATAAAAAACAACGAACAAATAACTTCATTGCAAAAGGAAATTGAGAATCAAGAGTCGTAAAAGGAAAATGCCAATGATCAATGAGGAGAATGTTGTATCTAAGGTTCACTCGCAATAAATATGCTTTATCTCGTGACATATGTCCCCTCACCTAAGGAACAACAAACTTGCCATTCAAACATATTTCTCATCCCTTAAGGATTGCTTAGAATGCCCGCGTGAGATTGTTGAAGAGGATAAGCTAGAGAAACCTCATGATAATGCAATTGGACATGCATGCTCATATGCCAAACGATCTCAAGAAATCTTAGAATGCTTGATCACCATATGCCCAAAGACATTAGTGAGAGAGTTAACCTTTGATTCCATGCTCAATGCCTAAGGCCAAATATGAGATGCACTCGATTCCCAATGTTTTGAATGAGAGTCGAGTGTACCCTTGAGTAGTTCAGATTCTAGATCCGCAATGCTAGGAAAGAGAACTCAAATGTGCCTTCTAGAGTACCAATCTCAAGACATCTAGATTTATGAAAGTGAACCGTAGTGCACCTGCATGTAGTTCGATCCCAAAGACATCTAAACAGTGGTGCAAAGAGTAGTAAAACAAACTAATGTTCCCATTCCTCTACAGAGTAATCATGACATTAAAGGGAGCAGTCAAAGTCTCAAGACAATACAAGGAATGATAGGACCTCTCAAGCTAAGAATGTGCACCGAAGAAAGTAGAAGAACAATCTAGGAACCTTAAGTTTGAATCGAATAAAACGAATCGTGTTGATTCTAGTATTAGCCATAAGCGCATCGTAATTAATTCAATTCGATACCATTTGCAAAACTTGTACCGATGTTTGCTTGAATTCGCTTTCTAATCATGAATGTGATGTCAATGCTTTGCCTAATGATGTTAATTGTCCGCTAATATTTTTAATGCTAAAATTCATGCTAAAAAGGCTAAAAGGCAAAAGCGAAAGAAAGTTAGAAAACAATAGAAACCCACAGAAGAACATTCAAAGTAATAGGTTCTTATTGATACCGTTGGTCATAAGACCAATCGATAATGCCCACTAGAAAATGGATGCCCACCGGTAGAACTATTCCTTAAGAAGTGGTCACATCGTAAACAGACTAATACGTACACTAGTATTGCATCTACTCATAATGATTCCATTACCTCACCGTCTCGATATGAATGCTTCTATTTCGGCGCGGGTGTTCCAACTGCTGTTACTAACCAAATGGAACCCATTCTTGCATGGGGATCCCAATTATCCGCTTATCCATTCTTGTCTCGTGTTCAACCGCAGATCGCTCAAATCGCTCGTGGTACCGGACTCAGTCGCTCCAAGCATATGACCGAGACCGTCACGGCTCATGAACTTCGTGAGCAAATTCATCGGATCGTTAGATTTGGTAATGATCATTTCGTGCTATTATGGGTTATGGAGATTATGTTGTTGGTGATAGTGTCATCTCCGTGAGTGTATTATGTGGAAGGTTTAGGTCATAACTGCTCTCTCGCTGGTCAATTCGTGATTCTCGATCTAGAAGTAGCCTTCGTAAAACATACCGCTTTGTTAGAGATCTTAATGGTAAGGAACCGCTGAAAGGAACTCGTGGCTCAAACCTTTACACTATCTCTATCGATGACATGATGAGAGCTTCACCAATCGCTTGTTATCAAAGGCTTCAAAACAAAGTCATGGTTATGGCATCGCTGCCTCAATCACTTGAACTTCGCACCATCAACGATCTTTCCGTAAAGGACTTAGTTGTAGGTTTACCTAGACTAAAGTATGAAAAGGATCATCTTTGTTCAAGATGCCAATTGGGAAAAGCAAGAAGTATGCCCACAAACCCAAACCTACTAACTCATCACGTAAGTTCTTCATATGATTCATATGGATTTATGGACCAATGAGGGTGTAATATCTTTGGGAAGAAATATGTGTTAGTTGTGGTTGATGATTATTCTAGATTCACCGGTCAAGTTCTTAAGGACAAAGGATGAAACCCCGATATCATCATCAAACTCATCAAACAAATGCAGTTAGACTTAACAAAACCGCTGTAATTATCGTAATGCATAATGGAACCGAGTTTGTCAACAAACAACTTAGTGAATTCTATGAAAGCATTGAATCACCATCAAAGAAGTGTTCCACGAACCCCTCAATGTAACGGTGTAGTTGAAAGACTAAATCGCACTCTTGTTGAAGCCGCTAGAACAATGCCGATCTATTCAAAGGTTCCAATGTTTCTCGGGTCAAGCAATTGCCACCGCATGCTACACACAAAATCGCTCCCTCGATTCACACCATTCATGGAAAACTCCATATGAACTTGTCCACAACAAGAAACCTAATCTATCTTTCCTTCGTGTGTTTGGTGCCTTGTGCTATCCAACTAATGAGGGTCAAGACTTGGGCAAACTTAGAGCTAAAGTCGACATTGGAGTATTTGTAGGATATGCACCAAACAAAAGGGATACCGAATCTACAACAAAAGAACCCAAATATCATGGAAACAATTCACGTTACGCTTGATGAGTCGACCGTCAAATGGCTCTCGGACACTCCACCAGACCCGCACTTCAAAACAAATCCTATTGGTTCATCCCTTGTTCCAAACTCCTCACAAGAAACGCCATATGTACCTCCATCTCAAGATGATGTAAAGAAATTGTTTGATCCAATGTTTGATGAACTGTATGAGTCTACTACTAATGAGGTGCCGATCCCTACAACAGAGGATGCTCATATTCCGTTGAATGAAGTCAATCCTTCGCCTCAATATCTTTAAGCCAAGAAGCACCGTCACGATCCTTCGCCTCATCAACAAATCATCATTCTTCAAATGTACATCATGGAAATGTTTCGACATCAATAATGAAGTTAATCCTTTGCTACTCTCAAGATGCTCCATTTGAATACATATTTGCTACTCCCGAATCATCATCGTAACCATCTTCTTCGTGAGACATCGACTCGCCTACCTCGCCTCAACAAATGCCACATGAGCACCTCGTAAAATGGACTCACGATCATCCATTAGACAACATAATTGGAAATCCTCTCGTCTCAGATCAACCCTAAGCAACTCGCATCCGATGCCTTATGGTGCTTCTTCAACTCCGTACTATCTAAGATCGAACCAAAAGATGTTAAACCGCTATGAATGAAGATAGTCGGTTCAATGCTATGCAAGATGAAATTCATGAGTTTGATCGCCTTGATGTATGGGAGTTAGTACCGCCCCGCATCGTAGGCTATGATTATAGCTCTAAAATGGATCTTCAAAGTAAAACTTGATGAGCATGGTGATGTGTCAAGAACAAGGCTCGATTAGTTGCTAAAGGATATCGCCAAGAGGAGGGTATAGACTTTGAAGAATCTTTTGCTCCAGCTTGTTCGAATCGAGGCAATCGTAATCTTCTCGCTAATGCCGCTAGTAAGAACATGGTAGTTTATCGATGGATGTAAAGACGGCATTTCTAAACGGAGATCTTAAAGAAGTCGCTCACGCCACCAACCCAAGGATTTGTGAATCAAGAGCATCCTACTCACGCTTATCGCTTGAAGAAAGCTCTTTACGGTTTAAAGCAAGCTCCAAGGGCATGGTATGATACACTATCAAAGTTTCTTCTATCAACCGGATTCATCAAAGGAGCAGCTGATCCTACATTGTTCACCGTGAAGTCGTGCAAACATTTGATTCATGTTCAAATTTATGTTGATGATATTATTTTTCCTCGACCGACCCAATGGAATGTGATCGTTTTCAAATGAAATGAGTTCAAAGTTTCAAATGTCAATGATGGACAAATGTCATTTTTCTGGGATTACAAATTTCACAAAGTCCCGAGGCATTTTCATAAATCAATCTAAATATGCAATGAGATTTTAAAGAAATTTGGATTTGATTCAAGTGACCCGCTGACACCCCCATGATTGACCGAACCAAACTAGATGAGGACCTCTCGTGGATCATGATTGACCAAACGAAATATAGGAGTATGATTGGATCATCGATGTATCTCATCGCTAGTAGACCGACATCTTATTCTCTCGTGTGCATGTGTGTTAGATACCGTGCTGCCTACTAAAAGCACCTTGAAGCGCTTAAACGGTCTTTCAGATTCCAAGGAACCATCAATATGGGACTATGGTACCAAGGACACCGGTATGTCACTAACGGCCTATGCAGATGCCGATCATGCAGTTGTCAAGATACACGCCAAGCACGCCCGAGGTGCTCGCTTTTGGGTGATAAGCTTGTGAGTCGGTCTTCAAAGAAGCAAATGAGTACGCCTATTTCCTCTACAGAGGTTGAATACATAGCCATGTCATCTTGTTGTGCTCAAATCTTATGGATGAGATCTCAATTATCCGACTATGGCTTTGAATTCAACAAAATCCTCCGCATCGTGATAATAAAGTGCTATTGCTCTCTCATGCAACAACGCTCAACACTCAAGAGCAAAGCATATCGACATTCGACATCATTTCATCGTGGAACAAGTGGAAAAAGGTGTGGTGGAACTATATTTTGTGAGGTCCGAATATCGCTAGCTGACATCTTCACCAAAGCTCTTCCAAGAGAACGGTTTGAGTTTATTCTTCCACGACTTGGTTTGAAAAGCCTTCAACCGTAAACTCTCAAACATCTTCGTGGAGGAAGACGAGGAGTAAAGGTCTATCTTCATCTATCTCTTGTAAATATTTATTCGAAAACAAAATACAAAATTATAAAACCCTCAAAATCAAATAGAAAATTATAAAACTTTCAAAATCCATAAAATCAAAAATTGAAAATCTTCAAAAATATTGTCATTTTGTCATGTTTCTCTCGATTCGATAATATCTACGGTTTTTGTGCTGTCATTCAAAGAATGACACGGACTTTAGATGTTTGTTCGAATTTTATAAAAAAAAAAAAAAAAAAAAAAAAAAAAATCAAAAATATTTTGGGAGAAAGAGAAATGGTTTATTGTCATCTTCGTGCAATAACCCGGTTTTAAAGAAAGAACAGAGCCATGTTTTACCATGTTTTCAAATCCTAAGCTCGATTCTATAAACTCCTATCTCATTGAAAACCAAATGCTTTGCAAAATAACTCTGATTCTATTTTTGATAATCATCGTGACTTATATGTCAAAATCTTATATCTCAATCAACAACCTATGTCATTGATTGAGGGGAGAATGATTTCAATTAAATTAAAAGTTATTTGGCATTAAATTGTTTTCAAAAGATATACATGCATGTTTTATAAATGGAGTGTAAAGTCTCAAAATCCGATCCTTATCGCTTAAAACACTTTCACAATCAAGTCACAATTCTCCTTAAAGCTTTCAAAATCAATTTAATTATACGAGATCACAAATCTCAAATGATTTGATAATTGTGATCGGGGAGAATGTGTGATTTAAATTAGATTTGAACCGATAATTAGGTAAATGGTTATAAACGGATGTACATGCTATCCCGCCCACATGTGACAAACGATTTCAAATTTTCAATGCACATGTTGATGGGGAGCATCTATCTTAAACCTATGATTTGAAACGTGATCATTATCCCAATGTGTGTGTTCCTCTAGTATGTGCAAAACTCTTTTCAAACCTCGAGGCACATATTGAGGGGAGCAAATTCATGGAAACCTCATCCTTCCCTAAATGCTATACCTACTTGATCCGTTGAGGAAGTGATGTTGATATCTTTAGAAAATGGTAATCAAAGAAGTTAATTCTTTCTCTTGCCTCCGTGTGCAAAACATTTTCAAATACTTGATGCACATGTTGAGGGGAGTTCTCGTTTAAAATATCAAAACAATTCAGTACAAAAGCTTTGATAATATATCACAAGTATCCGAATTGATTTTCAAATGGTTTTCAATTGATCCAATGGCGTATGAACAATACCAAATTGACCTACCAACTTTACTTTATGTACGGTGATATAAGGATGATAAGGTTAGGTATTGTTCCCATGATCCGCCGTAACCGGAGGGATCTACCAGGACAATCCACTAGTTAGTGTAGAAGTCCTTAGGTATGATGATAAAGGAGAAAATGAGATATGGGAAGAGTGCGGACTAAGACCGAGCTAGTATCGAATAAACCCAACAAGGTTCTAGCTATGAAGTCTCGGTAAGCATCAAGGGGTTGAAGAATTAAAAGAATTGAATGAGAAAAGGGTGAAACAAATTGCCTCCATTTATTCAACCTTAGGCGTAAACCGGTTCACTTCATATGCTACCGATGGTAACATCGGTATTGAAGACAAGACGTCATGGACCCAAAGGACGACCGCACTTCACCTTTCCAAACCACTCAAGTTCCTCTTAAAAGGGCTTGTTTCATTCTCACGGGAACCGACATAATCTATCGACTTTCTCTTAGAGATAGTTGATATTGAAGTAGGAGACCTCTCCCTAGTCTCCAAAGACAGATCCAAATATGCACAAATTGAGTCTAGAGCCACGAGATCATCAATAAATCTCATTAGGACACTTTCAATGAAGACTCTGCTTCACACAATGTGGAAAGAGAGATTATATCTTGAGTCCCACGATTATCCTTGTGGTATTGCCGTAACATCCGAGTGATGTGTTTACACACTCACAATGAAGATGGAAAGCCTCGAGCCAACATCAAACAAGCTCCTCGGTAGGTGGCATGTGAGATCTATTATATAGATCAACCATGTGACAACCGAACAGAAACAATGGGCGATTCAATCTCTTGAATCAAACCCGTTCAAAGTTATGGATTGACGGATACCTTTGAAAACGGTCATTGTGCTTAAAAACACTTTTCTTTAGCACATCGACCGTACTAATTTTTCAAACCAAAAGGTGTTTTATGATTGATAATTGATTTTCAATAAAACCTTCGTTGTATTGCAAAACAATTTCTATTGAGCAATACACGATTGTTTTTCAAATCTCTTTTCATCAATCTGGACTTAAAATTACCGTTCACTCACTCCGTGTTATCTTCTTTGAGATGTTCCGGTTTGAGAACAGCCTAGAATACCGCGAAACCCCGTCAAGGAGACTCTTAGAATCCTACCGATCACAGCAAGATTTGTATCGATCAACGGGAACCGGGCCGTGGTACTCAATTCAACGAAGTGATCAAAGACACTTTCGTGCGATTTATTGCTAATCGTTGTATGCGTGTACACCCGACGCTTTAAAATGATCGTAATGAAGCGGTCAATCCATAGCCGCATGCTCACTTAACACATTCATCTCAAAAGAAATCATGATTAGTGCATCAATGACTCGATATTTTCACCCATGCTTCGCTACGTCACGCCAATATCATGATTCAACAAAGCTTCCGCCACTCGATGTGATGATTTCTTGATCCGTAATGTGAGCATGTCGGTCCTAAAGTCACAACATCACAAAATACCATCACCACAAAGGATGAGTCGAGATTGTTGATAGCTGATGATCTCAAAAGATGGCTCAGAATTATTATCACGTGGATCAAGAAAAGACCTCCACTTGGAATATCCAAACATGCAATGTGAAGAATCAATGACTACGAGCTCAAGAGCAAAGGACTACATCAAGAATACTAGATCACTTGTTAATGTAATATCTATTTGTATTCTTTGTAATTTTGGTACATGTTTGAGGTGACCTCCTTGGGAGATTGTTAGAATTAGAAATTCCAAGATTAAAGAGTCGGTCACCTCAAGTATATGTAATCATTAGAAAGCTCGTAGTAGTAGTTCTTTAAGTTATGTAGTAATTTAATTAAGTAACACCGTGGAGGACTGACGGTCTTTACCCATCAGATGCCCGATCCATGCCCCAAAGTGTGGCGATTTATGTAAGACTATAAATACTCTACCTCCCAAGGTAGAGTTGGAGCTCATAATAATATCTTTCACTTTCTCTCACTAAGTTCCCTAAACCTCTAACTTTCTCTCTAGAATTCCATCTATATGCTACTTTGTGTTATGGTTTTGTATGTGAAAAGTTAATATCTAACAAAAACTACCGAACCAAGGGTGCTAACAATGAACTATGCATGCATACACTTAGAAATAATTGTACGGAAGTAAAGGTAAACTAAACAAAACAATTAAGGAATCATAACTAGGCTAGCACCAAAAGGTGCTTAGCTCATATTAATCATGCAAATCAATTCAATATTCAAAGGTACGAAATACATGAATTGAAAGTAAAGAAATATAAAACGCTAATGCTTATCGTAATGGAGTGACTTCTCCTTGGAAACAGCTCCGTATGCTCCACTAGACATGCCTTGAGCTATTTCCCATGTTCTCAGTGTGTGTGTGGAATGGGATGATTAGAAATGCCGGAATTGGGGTATTTATAGGTCGATCCGGGTTATCACAGAACAATATAGGAGTTACGCAACCTTCTATTTCATCGTAAAAGGCACTAGATCTGCTGGTTATGGCGAACCTAATGGATGGTTACGCCGTAGTATTCAATAAAATCGGTTACGTCATAAGAGATGCGTGGTTACGCGTAAGTATCGCCGACGTGGAACCTCTTTTGACCTAATG
Source organism: Chrysanthemum lavandulifolium (assembly GCA_022545495.1). Classification (NCBI taxonomy): domain Eukaryota; kingdom Viridiplantae; phylum Streptophyta; class Magnoliopsida; order Asterales; family Asteraceae; genus Chrysanthemum; species Chrysanthemum lavandulifolium. Next base: position 44,142,734 of record CM040238.1, on the reverse strand, counting down.
TAGTTACGTCGTAACCTCGGAAGGAGTTACGCCGAACCTTTCGATAAGTTGGCATACCGAGTCACCAATAGTTACTACGAATGTGAGAGATGAGTTACCGTAACATCTTCAAAATAGCATACCGTGATAAATCTTTAGATATGTTTCCATTTCCGCGTCTCTTTAGCTCCAATACTCGTAATTTACCCGAAAGTGGAAAACAATGGAAACAAGCGAATCCATATAAATGATATAAATAACGAGCATTATCTGGGAAATTGACACTTAATATTCAAGAAGGCGATCGCTTACATAGTGAGTGGTCGAAATTCAAATTTCCGTTGTGGTGAACTTTAAATATGACTTCTTTGGTTTCGCCATGTCCTATAAAACACAAACCCTAATAACAATTAGAATCAACAACTAGACTTTAAGGGTATAGTGACCATACCTATAAAACATAAACCCTAATAACAATTTCAATAACTTTTAATTAAATAAATATTTAATAATAGAATATAAAATATAAAGTTGCACAGTTATTTATATTCATGTACTATATAAATATATGAACGAATAAGGTAACAAAGTACATACGGGGGAGTACAACAAACCTGGATTTGTTTATAAAAAAGAAGAAAAGGACAACGATTTTTTTATTTTAATTCTTAGATGAAAGTCAGCCAGGCTAAGCATCCGCAATGGCAACTTGATGAAAGACTTTTTACTATTCTAATAAGATATTCAAATGACTTGTTCCATTGTGGCAATAACTTTGAAGAAGACTTTTTACAAAAACACTTGTAAAACTTCAAGCGTTTCAAGCTATTGTCAAAAAGCTTTTGTATTTATCAAACTTTCATTTTACACCCAACATTAAATATGCAAAACTTATTGCAAAAGCTTTTTGCAGTGGAGTAGTTGGTTTTGCAAAAGCTTTTTACCTCAACCATTTATTTGTATTCAATGCATCAAGTCTTTTATGACTTGATGCGTTGGTCATGCTCGAGGAATGTGTGGATGTTGATTGTTGAAGATTATTAAATTGATTTAAAAATACAAAAATCATTTCCAAAAAGCAACTGACATCCTTAAATTTAAACAGGTGAAAACAAAATAGACAAATGCTAGAGTTCACAAAAAAAAGTAAAAAAAAAAGTAAAATGCAGAGGCCACTGATACTCTAACTCTTAGTGACCACAAAAAACCCATTTGCAAACACCAATTGTTACAGTTACTTTGGATTATTCACACTATACACCAATTCAAATTGTCAATAAATAATACAGCAGTCTACACAAAAACTAAAAACACCTATACACCAATTCATTTGTGAAATTTACCTTTCACTTCTATAGTGATATTTTAGTCAATTAACATTTAGATCAATTAGATTATCAATCATCACAATCATTTACGAAATGTCGTGTTCTTTATGTCAAAATGGTACATGCACCAATTGTACTAATTTGCACGATTCTTTATTTAAAGACATGATAGACCGCTTCAATGTAATGGTAATTGCTTGTGAGCCGGGAATGACTTTCCCAATAGAAGGAAATTTTAGATGTAAACAAGAGTCGATTGATAAGAGGAAGAGAATGATTGAACGACTTCCAGAGTATGAATGTGAGTATGAAGATATGAAAGCGCGTTTCAAGAGGATCAAGATGATAACGCTTAATTTGGAAGCAACATGTGAAGAGGCGATAGCCGGTTTTAAGATTTACAAAGATTATAATGCCGATGTCGGGCTAAGTATGAAGAGATGAAACCGCTTTTAAGAATTTGAAAGATCATAATTTTGTTGTCAAAGCTAAGTATCAAGAGATGGTTGAATGTGCCAAAAAGCTTATCAACATACTGAAAGAAGTTGCAGATGATGCTGATGATTTTTAGGATTATGAATGTGTTTTGTATATGTTTAAGAATGTGCTATTTTGGACTTATTTGGTATGTAAGGTAATAAGTATTTATCTAATTAACAAGGTACTAGATTACAAGATCAAATTTTATGTTATGATTTTATGATATCATTTGTGAAAATATAAATAATCAAAATAATAGCTAATCTCCATATTCTTCACATGCGAATATACTCTAACTAAACATAATTAAAATAATAAACTAAAAATTCCATTATTTATTGATATTATTCACTAGGAAACATAAATTTTCCAAACCTCAAATAATCAAAGATGAAATATGATTTATGCAATCTAAAAACATCAGATAGTCAACATAATAAACAAAATGTAAAAACAGTATCTAAATAAATCAATAAACATCTTCACATGTGCAAAAATAGATATGTAATAAAAAAAACATATAATGAGATAGTCAAAAGTAACAAACAAACACTATCTAATAAATCAATTAACATCTTCACATGTGAAAAATAAATATGAAATTCAAGTAACATATTCACACGAGATAGTCAACGCCGAATAAAACTTGTTAAAATCGAATCGATTCAATCAAAAATGAAATTACAGACTCAATACAGAGTCAACGGCGGAGATAAACAACGCCGGATTCAATTTCAAAATAGATGAGGGAGATGCGATTACTATCCAAAACTGGTTTCTATTAGAGTTTGTGTTTGTTTTTTGTGTGGCTCACATGGAAGGTAAAGAACCAAGAATGATGATTCTTTAAAGGTGCGATTGAAGAAAATGAGAATGAAGGGGTGATGCAACCATCGCCAGATTGTTGCATCCATCGCTACTATTGGAGTAACCACTGCCGCTATTATTATACCCACCGCCGCTCAGACGTTTCCACCGCAGAGGCAACCATCGCTACAATTATAACCACAACAATAACACCAACACCAAAACTAAAAGAGGTCGACAATGAGATTGCCATACAATTGGTCAACCAAAAGCAATCTCACCCTATCCCCGCACCTAGACCTATTGCTAACAGCCTAAACATTGGTGAACCTGCAAGTAAAGATGTAGTTATCGAAACTCATATATTGGAAAGGGTAAAGGGATTGCAGATCCAACTTTGGTGTTTGAAAGTACAGAGGAGCGAGATAGCTTTTGATGAAAAAATTGCTAAAAGATTACATATGGAAGTAAATGCTAAAGAAATTGCTAAAGAAAAGGAAAGGGCAAAGCGGAAGAAGCCTCAAACAAGTCAGTAGAAGAGCTAAACGAATGATGTATTTTACCCTACATAATTACGAAAAGTAATTCGGTTTACTCGTAATGATTAACTTAGCTTCATAGTCCTAAAAGGGTCAACAAAACCATAAATAATTCAGGCCATAGAAGGAATCTATACCATCGTCATAAACAATTGCATAGATGATGCATATAAACCACTCCTTATTAGTCTACAAACCGCCACTAAATTTTTAATGAACGAAGTAATGTTACATACTTAACTAACGACATCTAAGGTATCATACCCTACATAATTACGAATCGACACACATAAAAAGAGCAATGGATTGTAAATGAAATTAACACCTATCTAACATAGGTATTAATCGAATAACAAAATGATTTATTATAACATAGAACCAATTGGAAATAATCATATGTAATAAACAATGAGAAGAATATTTACGCACTATATTTGGGAACATTTTTTAAAACTTGATCAATCGAATGTGGTTTGCAATCAACACCGTAGCTTTAAAGATGGTGACATAACCGACGTTACAAGGAAGAGGGAAACGACGAAGAAGTCGGTTTGATTTGTGAAAATAGTATTGTAAGTAAGAATGCTTTTGTGCGAGAAGAAAAAGAGAAAACAAGAATTATGAATGCTTTTTGGTCAAGTGACTTTTGGATTTTGAATATGACTCCACTTTGTACTTTTACTATTCAAATGTGTACTTTTTGTCTAACGAAAAGCGACGATAAAACCCTTTTAAAAATATACGGTTGCCCAACGCTTTTTAGTTGCCCAAAAAATAATACCTTACACATACGGGACACTTGTCACAATGTCGATGAGTTGCCAAATGACAGCGGTTGCCCTCGGTCCATTCTCAAATTAAAAATAAAAGTGGTCCGGAAAGTGATAAGCCTCAGGGCGCGCGGTCTATTTGCATCATGAAGAAGAAGAAGAATCCTCAAATAATGAACTCATAAATATTAAAGAGTCCAAAGATCACCCCGTAGAAAAGGTCATAGGAAAGCTAAACGAAAGAACCTTAGGGTCTCAAGTTCAAAACCAAAGTATTCTATTTTGTTTTGTGTCAACCGTAGAACCTAAGAATACACAAGAAGCCATAAAAGATGAAAGTTGGGTAATGGCTATGCAAGAAGAGTTAAATCAATTTGTTTCTAACGATGTTTGGACACTTGTCCCTCCACCTAGTTATCAACCATAATAGGAACCAAATGGGTTTATAAAAACAAGTTAGATGCAAACGGAGTAGTATCTAGAAACAAGGCTAGACTCGTTGCCCAAGGGTATAACCAACAAGAAGGAATAGACTTTGATGAGACCTATGCCCCCGTGGCTAGATTAGAGTCTATAAGAATACTTCTTGCTTACGCGTGTGCTAATGATCTAAAGCTTTATCAAATGGATGTCAAAAGTGCTTTTTTTCTAAATGGTTTCATTAATGAAGAAGTATATGTAGCTCAACCTCCGGGCTTCATCGATTTTGAAAAACCTAAACATGTGTATAAGTTAAAGAAAGCCCTTTATGGTCTTAAACAAGCTCCAAAAGCTTGGTATGATAGACTCAAGTCATTTTTAATCAAACACAACTATACCATGGGGTTAGTTGACAACACACTTTTTACTAAGAAAAGAGAGTCACATATAATCATAGTTCAAATATATGTAGATGATATTATATCCGGATCCACTTGTCAAGACATGTGTGATGATTTCATTAAAATCATGCATGACGAGTTCGAGATGAGTATGATGGGAGAACTTAGTTTCTTTCTTGGTCTACAAATCAAACAAGTAGAAGATGGTATCTTCTTTAATCAATCTAAATACATAAAAGAGATGTTAAAGAAATTGCCTAGAAGAGTCGAAACCAATTAGACACCAATGTCATCCGACACCAAACTCACTAAAGATGAAGACAGCGAATCCACGATAATACTAAATATCGTGGCATGATTGGTAGTCTTCTACCTCACGGCTAGTAGGTCGGATATCATGTTTAGCGTTTGTCTATGTGCTAGGTTTCAAGAAGACCCTAAAACATCACACCTAGAAGCCGTAAAAGAATATTTAGGTATATTAAGGGTACAACACAATTAGGTTTATGGTATCCTAAGGGCACGGAGTAGAAACAATTGTATATGCATATTCGACCATGCGGTGTGATTATGTTGATCAAGAAGTACAAGTGGGTATGTACTTTATGGGATGTTGTTTAACATCTTGGTTTTCAAAGAAACAAACGGCATTAGCAATATCAACAACCGAAGCCGAATATGTCTCCGCCGGCAAAGCATGCCAACAAGCACTATGGATGAAACAAGCGTTAGTTGACTACGACATTCATCTAAGTGACATAGCCATTTTATGTGATAACAAAGGTGCCATCGATTTAAGCAAGAATCCGGAATTACATTCTCGCACAAAGCATATAGAGATTCGTTATCACTTCTTAAGAGACAATGTTCAAAAGGGGAACATCTCTATTGAGAAGGTAGCATCCGAGGACAACATAGCCGACGTCCTCACCAAACCGTTGAAACGGGAACAATTCAACCTACTTGGTCTTGGTCTTATGGAACAATCGTCGTAATATACTTTTTAACTCTACAAGGTATGTAAACACTAGCCTTCTTCTTTCTGAGTCTAGGATCTCTATTTCACGCACAACTCACAAGCAATACGGGAATTTTCAAAACCCAAGATAAGTTTTTCACTTATAACACATAGTTTTCTCTTACTTTTCTTTCGAAATATGTACAAGTTGCAAACACATAATCATATACAAATATTCTTTTTAAAGAATAAGTATTTCTTTTTCACACATAGAAAACCCTTTTTCAAAATGTTTTCTAAAAGATGATACCTCTTCCCGTATCAATTTCACAAAAGCAATTTCTCACGTCTAGGATAAATCACTTTTTCATTATTTAATACAAAGTAAAAACCCGTTTTCATTGCATCTCATGTCTTTTGAATGCTAAAGAGGACACATAACTAATATGTGTTTTCGGGTACATTTATTCAAGCAACAATGAATTAGGAGCACTCGGGTTATCTCATATAATAGTATGCTTTTTCACTTCTAGTTTATTTTTATTTCTTCTTAGAGTCGAGATAACCAGTAACTCCAAATAGTTTGCATATAGGCACACACTAGGCACAAATGTTTCCAAAAGGAAAATTTTGAGTCGCTCAGATCACCAAGACCACGGATCCCACCTTAATCTTGGACGGATCCCTCAAGCGAAGGATTCGTGGGATCCGTGAGACAGAAGCTTGTTTAACTTCTATTTTTCTCATTTTCTTTTGGAGTATGTGATTTAATGCTTGTTTTCTCATGATCACATGCCTTAAATTCATATCTAATCATTAGATTTTAATCCATATTTTGGGTCAAGCATTCATTGCAATGCACATTTTTTTCTATAAGTAAGGATTCCCAACATTTTTTGCTATTCATCTCATCCTCACAAATAAACACCACTATGTCTTCCAAAAGATCTTTCAACCTAGATGAATCACCTAGTGCAACCAATCCATTTTAAGAAATCCAAACTTTTGTACTCCCACCTTCCAAAATATCACAATCAAAATCTAGGATATCCGCACGGATTAGCATACGATCTTGTTGCTTAGCAAAACCATCATCGAATGGCTCATCACCAACCACTAACTCACCACAAGATGCTTCCATTATAGCACCTCCCTCATCACCAACAAGTACACCAACTTCATCATACATTAACTCACCACCTAAAGTCACTCTTTTGGAACTCCTTAAGACTCCAACAAGATCTCATCAACCAAAACAAAAAGAACTAGCCTTTTTGACTCCTCCCACTTCACCAAATACAACTTTTCAAGACTTTGAAACATCACCACCCTTAGCTCCCATTAAGCTACAAGAACACCTAGGTTCTTTTCCACCACCACTTCCAAACATTCCGGACGTTGATCCATATTTTCCTATTTTTCCACCACATCTTCCGCAACTCACAAATCAAAACAACCCGGAAAACTTCCGCACTCATTACCCACATCACTTACATTGTGAACATTGCCAATCTACTAGGGATATTGCAATAGAAGTTAGGGAAGAAATGCGATTCATACTCAACCTCATTCTTGATCGCATCAATACCATCACTCATCAAAACATCCATCCATAACCTTATGCAAGCATGGAAGGAATCTTTACTACTATTTTCTATTATTAGTATTTTCTCTTTTGAGTCATTTTCAAGAACAAGTCTTGGTCTTATTTTTACATGTATGTGCATAAACACCACTACATTTTGTTGTTTTATTCCAAGGCCTTGTTTACATACCTTGGCTCCCAATCTTGATTCTCGTCAATCACAAGATTAATTATGCATATTATTACTAACCTTTCTTTGTAGGATTTTATATTTTTTCTCACTTGACGCCCCAAACTAGAGGAGCTACCGTCAAGGGGGAGTAACCGATACGTGGACCATTCTTCCACATTTTATTTCTTCGATGGGTTAACTTTTTGTTTCGACAAAAAGGGGGAGAAGAAGTAAAACTTATGGCTTTCAAAACATACATCTAATCTTAAGTTTTACTCATCATAACATTATGTTTTGTCATCAACAAAAAGGGGGAGATTGTTAATACAAATAAACCGTAAAAACCTTTATTAATATTTTGCGATCTCTTTGTGTTTTGTTGATAACAAATATAATGTTATCATAAGTAAAATTATAAGGATACATGTTATTTTTGTAAAGCATTTACATATAACCATTTAATACAAAAATGTTGCAATTAATCATTTGTTGTAATAGTTTATTAGGATGGGTAAAAATCACAACCCATGGATCATATCCATAACCCATGGTATTGACCCATACCCACTTGACTAGATACAATGTACTCATTAGATACATTGAATCTAAAGAAATACCCATGGACTAACCCAGACCCATGACCCATAACCAAAAAACCCATGGGCAAAGAGGAACGTCCCACGGATCCCTAGGTTTACACTAGACGGATCCCTTGTGGGAGGGATCCATGGGATCCGGGGGACAGTGGCAAGTTTTGCCTATAAATGGAGAATCATTTCTTCATTTATCTTCACCCCTCTTCTTACTAATTCTCTCATATACTCTCATTCTCTTCTAACAAAAGATCACTTGATCTAGAGAGTACTTCTTTCTTTCTTTCTTTAGTGATTCTCATATAGATCCTTCTCTACGGCGAGATCATGAGCATTCTATAAGTCATCCAAGCAAGGGGTCCTTGATTGATTTATTCTTCCGCAATATTTCTGTAGCAAAGATCTTGTATTTGATATTTCACATATTTGTTGTGTAATAGTCGTGTTGGTTTGGTCCACCGTGTTACGGACTCGGTATTTAGGTTTGTACCGGAAAAAGGTGTAAGCAACGTTGTGAAGGCTTCTCCGCCAAGTTGAAGGAGTTTGTGGAAAACTAGAAGGGGGGTTGAATAGTTTTACCAATTAAAACTTTCTTTTAAAATATTTAGATCGACTTATGTCAATCTATTTGGTTGTGTGTGTTTGATGTTGATAAACAAGCATATTAAGATATGAAATGAAAAGATAAAGAGTAAGAAGCACAAAACCACAACGCGAGTATTTATAGTGGTTCGGCACAAGGATACCTTCCTTGCCCTACTCCACTCCCGAGTCACCTACTCGAGAGTTCAGAACACTACACCAATCTCCTTATGGCGAGAAGCCTTCACAACGCCGCTTAACCTTTTCCCAGACAAAGCTAAATACCGAGTTCTTCACACCAAATGCAACCACACCTACACAACGTCGCCTACCCTTTATACGGTGCTAGGCTAACCACCGAGTTCTTTCACACCTTAGGTGAACTACACCTTCACAACGTCGCCTACCCTTTATTAGGTACTAGGCTAAGCACCTAGTTCCATTTCAATGGAGGAACTACTACCACACTACACCAACGACTAATCCCAAAGGAGATCTACTCCTTTACAACATCATCGAGGATATCTATATCCTTGGATCTAATGCTAGTCTATCTAGTACATCGAAACACACCATATCGAATATACATCTAAGGCACCTTTCACTAATGCCTTTGACTAGATCTACAAGACACCTTTCACTAATGTCTTGTGTCTTTACCAAGCACCTTTCACTAATGCTTCAAGTCCCGACTTCTAAGCACCTTTCACTAATGCTTCTTGTCTTGACTTCTAAGCACCTACCACAAGTGCTTATCCTATGGCGATAGATACCCTTCACTAATATCTTCGTCTTGACAATTGAGACATCTTTCACTAATGTCTTCAACACTACAATTCTTTGAAGAAAGAAAGAGATCATCAACAAGAGGACTTTAGTAGCCTTGATGATGAAGAAGCTTGGCAACTCATGGACTTGAGCTTGTTTCGACTTCAAAGGTGGTGATCTTGCCTTTAAGAGGAACCTAAAGATCACACAAAAACAAGACTACAAACATAGATCTCTTGGATCTAAGGTTAGTGAGATTTAACTCGGGGAGAAAGTGTGTTAGAAAGGGGTGAGCAATAATGAAGAAATGGCTCACTATTTATAGAGGAAAAATCCTCTGTTCCCCGGATCCCACGGATCCCTTCCACTGGGATCCGCTAGCACAAAGCTAGGGATCCATGGAACGCTCCTCTTTACCCATGGGTATTTTTGGTTATGGGTCATGGGTCATGGGTCATGGGTTATGGGTTGATCCATGGTTTACTTTCTAGATACAATGTACCTTAAGGATACATTGAACTTGGTTTAAGTGGTATATATAAAACCATGGGTTATGGGTCAAAACCATTTGCTAGTATTTACCCATTTTAGTATACTTAGTTTAAGTATATGTTTAACCCAATATGTAAACACTAGTTGTTGTACATATGTATCTAAATCATAAAATCACTTATACTTGTTTTAGTGTTTTATGTGAAAGCGTAAGTGTGTTAGAAAACTATTAACTCAAACTATTTACGTATTTATTTGTTTCATAAATGATTTTATATTTGTTATCGACAAAACATTAGAAGATCGTAAAATATAAATAAACGTTTTCACGGCTTGTTTGTATTAACAATCTCCCCTTTTGTTGATGACAAAACATAAAATTATTTTAAGGAAAAATCTAAAATTGTAAAAGTTTGAATTTTGTAGTTTTACTTTCTTCTCCCTTTTGTCGAAACAAAAGTGTTAAAAGAAACTAACACAAATAAAAAATGTAAAAATGTAAAGAGAGCAAGTAGACGGAATGGTACTCGTCTTAACTCCCCCTTGACGAGTCCATCCCTTTGAAAGGGCGTCAAGGACATAACGTAAAATGAACTAATTGTGTTTGCAATTAAGTTTGCAAATTGTTCGTCTAAGTGACGAAAGCGTGCTCCCCCTTGAATATTGCAATGTTGCAATGGGGTGTCATGAAGTGTAATCCAAAATTGGATTAAGTTGCAAATGATTATGCAATGTTGTTTGACACAAAGCTCCCCCTAGCTTTATGGTGTCAATATCTTCATGTGTATTTTGAATAACTACAAAACAAAGGTTAGAAAACAAGTATAATTCACAATTTCCTGCAAATGTGTTTTAAGTTAAAAAAAACATTCGACTTCACGGATCTCACGGTTCTCTCTAGTAGGGATCCGCCTAGAAAATCGAGGATCCGTCTCGGTGATGACTAAAATCAAAGAAAGGTGATATAACAAGTAATGTTATCACATAAATGAGATATGAATACATATTCTCGGAAAATAACAAGTAGTATGTAATTCCATTTAATAAAACAAGAGTTATGATATACATGACTCTAAATATAAGAAAATAGACAATACATGACTAGGAATTTCTAGGTTATCTAACGCTTGATGCTAGGACACCACTAAAATCTTCTAGCTCAAGTTTTGTTTAGGTTTGATCTCGTCGAAACGTTCGAGGAGATGATAGAACATGAAACGTTGATCTTCTCGTGCTTCATGTATCAAACTTTCAACATGTTGACAATGATAGCAATCTTTGTCATGGCTAGGTAGTGGTGGTGGAGGAAATAAAATGGCTTGATGCGAAGGATCAGTGAGGCGGCTCATGGAGCTTCAAACGATGGAGGATTGGTGGAGGTGCATTTGAGAATGCCTCACCAAGAATGATGGTGGTGGTAAGGAAGTGTCAACTTCCATATTGTCGGGTGGTTGACTTTGATGATTTCTCATAATCCAAATAGGATTATATGATGGAGATGGCGAAAAGGAAGCCGGAGCAAGTGTTGACTCAACACCTTGATTTTGAATCATTATTCCTCCTAATGAGGAGAATGTTGTCGTGAGCGGATGAGGCGGCCTAGGTGGCAAGTCCTCTAAATTGTAGAGGTGTGGTGATGATTGTGGGGATGTAAATGAGATAGCTCTAGGAACCAATGGTGATGGTTTAGTGGAGATGATATTGTTTGGCCTAGGAGGTATGGTGGTGTTTGGCATTGGTAGTTTTGTGGGTACTATCCTTTTAGGAATTGGTTTGATTGGAAGAGGGAAGATCCTATCATTTGTTGGCTTGACCGGAGATGATTCGGTTGAAGAGATTTCGTGTATAACACGGGCCTTTTTCGTGGGTGGTTCTTTGGTGGATAAGTTGCTACTTGGGGTTTTCCTCATGATGGGATGATTTCAAGAGGTTGCAGAAGCTGAAAGTTAGGACAATGAAGGTCCTAACAAGGTGGTTTATAAACCAAGAAATTTTGAAGGTGCATTTAAGCCTTAAGCCACTAGGATTCATTGGAATGTGATGATTGACATGCACAAGAGTCAACTCAGGAGGATGGATCGATCTAGGAACTCATTTAAGATGAGATGGAGTGTTTGATTTAGGAAGATGAGTTGAAATGATTGTTTTAGCAAGATTTGACCTATATTGTCATCCGGATCCTACGGTTCCTTTCTCGTAGGGATCCGTATAGGCAAATCCTAGGGATCCGCTATCGCCAGCTATGAAAAGTGGAAATGATGTTTCTAAAATCTAAGACCTATAATATCTTGAGTGTTTCATCTTCCTAAGTGTCTTAAATGAAGGGTGCTTAAGTACTTGAAGGTGGTGAGTGATGTAGCTAATGATTGTCTTTTATGGAAGGATTTGGAACTTTCATGAGTACCAATGAGTGAGCAAGGATGACACTAAAGATGAGAGTGTTAATTGAAGCTAAATGATCCTAGAGATCAGGTGGTGACTTAGGATTGTGTTTTGGAAAATATCCTAATGGTTTTGAGATGGGAAAGACTAGGATTTGATCAACTTTGATCAATTTTGAAGTGAGGTTGATTAATGATCAATTTTGTCATAATCGAAGGATTTCTAACCTAGATGTGAGGGATCAAGTAAAAAATGAAGTGTGAGTTTTGAGAGCGGAAGAGTGATGGATTGAAATGGTAGATCTAACAAAGTCTTAGAGTGTGATCTATGTGAGTTGGAATGAGTAGGAAAGGTCAACCTATCTTGATAAAGTCTTAATCTATCTTAAGACACTATGTTTAGCTTAGTGTGAGGTGTTCTAAAGGATGTGTTTGACATACAATGCTTGCAATTGCATTTTCTGCTTTGCTGCATCCCACGGTTCCTAGATGTGGGATCCGCTTAGTACAACATTTGGGATCCATCTATCTCGCTAGACGTAACCTTTACTAAAGGTATGCAATGATCTTGACAATGCATTATATTCCAAGTTTTGTTTAAAGGAGTTCTAAAACTAAGATATCAAGTGTAAGATGTTTTATTTCATGAAAGAAATAGGATTACATTGATAAATAATGAGTAGAGTAGAATTGATCCTATTTGACTATTCTAGGTTCCTTGAGTGTCTTCGCTAGGAGGATCATTATGTGATTGATGGGTATTGGTGGAATCGGGAATGAAGAAAGTCTTCATGAGAGATATGTTTAGCGGTTCCATCATCTTGTTCACAAATACGTAAATGACTTTGAAATTGAGGATGGAAGTGCATAACATTGTGATAGGCGTGTCAAGAACATTCCATAAGGGATGAGTTTATTCTTGGAGCCTTGAAGATTTGCAATTCGCCTTGCGAAGAAGTAGGCGAGATTGTATGGTTGTTGTGTTAGCAAACAAGACAACATGTGAGCACAACAATGGGAAGAATATCTCGATTTCCCTAAGACTCAAACATTTTCACGTAGAATGAGAGCAAGAGGCTTGTACTTCTCTGATATCCGTGTATGGATAATGTTTGGATTGGAGTAATATGGTTGAGGTTTGCATATTATGCGATTTAAATCTTCCAGAGAGGGTATGTGTGAACAATATGGACTATTTTCTTCACGAAAGTTGAAGAGAGAATCAAGAGACCAATCTTCGTGAAGGCACATTGTCCATGATTTGGAATCCGGAGGATGTGAGCAAAATGCCCAAGGGTTAAAGTGAACTTTGGTTTTGATATAAAACCAAAGAGATAAAGAGCGATCCTCGTTACGAACGAGTTCAACTTGACGGAAGAATTCCATTATGAACCTTGGACATATCTTCTCGTTGATTTCAAGAAGACATTCTAGTCCTATGGCTCGGAAGGAGGTATTGATACCTTCTTCAAATTGTAGAGAGGTGTCTGTACGTCCTTCATGGAAGTGACGGTTTTGAAATTATTGAACCCACGAACATGATTGCCAGGTGTGTTGGGCTCAAGAGAGATGTTCGGAGTGTAGACGCTAGTGAGTGAAAAATCAAACTCATATTCATGCGTCATAATTAAACCTATAGAAATGATAGGTTAAAGAGAGAACAAGTTTGTGACCAACCTATGATAATCTAATGTTTTTACTAGATTTTATTAACAATGGTATTTAACACTTAACTAACTCATGGTTTTGAAATTCTAGTGGATTATTACTTTTAGAAAGATAGTGGTTTTTAATCTTGCATGAAAACTTTTCAAAGGGACGGATCCCACGGTTCCTTTACAAAAGGGATCCGCTAGTATATCTTTCGGGATCCGTGGATCAGTAGTATGATACGATTTGGTAAAGGTTTTGCTTTTAAACCACGAGATATGTTTTATCCTATATTTTCTTTTAGCATGCATACATGACTTCTAATGTATCACGAAGAATATAAAACATATAAATCAAAAGAAATGATAAACATATTATGATAAAAATAACATAGATAAACTAGATTATTAATAATATTGCATTTCAATACTTAGGATGATACAAAGGATTGGGTATATAACCCCAATATAGATTAACAACACAAAGTAAATGTCTCCGTATGTGAACTTCATCATAGGGAACACAAGTGCGATGAGTGTTAGGGCGATGAGCACGAGTACGATATAAACCATGTTGATGACGGATCTTCTTGGTTTCGGATGAGATGGAATGAGGAGGAAGATGAAGTTTTTAATTGAGAGGAATTTTGAAATTGGAAAATTTGAAAAGTGAGGATTGAGTAAAGTGGGCGTCGAGTGGGATTGTTAATAGGAAGGAGGAATTTTTGAAATTGTGTTTTGTTTTATTATAGGATTAAAAGAAATAAAACATAAGCTATATATACTATAACTATAGACTAGAAATATAACACGTATGAGAGAAAAAGGCTTCCTAACGAAGCTTCATGTAAATCATGTGTAAACACAAAATCTACTCAAATAAATGCCTAACAAATCACACTTATTAACTAGACTAATATCATTTAGATATAAGTGGAAAGTCATACCGAATGCACTTAGGAATGTCTTTACAAATGACAAATGTCACTTAGACGATTCCCGCTCCTTATTTAAGATACCTTCTTAGGAAGGTATTCTTGTTACCAAGCGTCTCCTAAAGCTTGGTGGGTATGAGCTTGACTAATCAACATCATAAAGAAGATTAGTGCAATTAAATGAAAAGATATATAAACAAAATGTTGTTATCAAATCAACATCCAAACATATAGTTTTGAAAACATGGTGTTTGTTTTATGAAAACCTTCTTTGTAGTTTTCAATTAACTATGGATCGTATCAAGTTTTTAAAGTACAATATACTTCAAGAGACTTGTAACGAAGCTCGATGCCAATTGTGGAAAACTAGAAGGGGGTTGAATAGTTTTACCAATTAAAACTTCCTTTAAAATATTTAGATCGACTTATGTCAATCTATTTGGTTGTGTGTGTTGGATGTTGATAAACAAGCATATTAAGATATGTAATGAAAAGATAAAGAGTAAAGCACAAAACCACAACGCAGTATTTATAGTGGTTCGGCTACAAGGACACCTTCCTTGCCCTACTCCACCCCCGAGTCACCTACCGAGAGTTCGTAAACACTACACTAATCTCCTTATGGCGGAGAAGCCTTCACAACGTCGCTAACCTTTTTCCGGTACAAAGCTAAATACCGAGTTCTTTCACACCAAGGCGAACCACACCTACACAACGTCGCCTACCCTTTATACGGTGCTAGGCTAACCACCGAGTTCTTTCACACCTTAGGTGAAGTACACCTTCACAACGTCACGTACCCTTTATTAGGTACTAGGCTAAGCACCTAGTTCCATTTCAATGGAGGAACTACTACCACACTACACCAACGACTAATCCCAAAGGAGATCTACTCCTTTACAACATCATCAAGGATATCTATATCCTTGGATCTAATGCTAGTCTATCTAGTACATCGAAACACACCATATCGAATATACATCTAAGGCACCTTTCACTAATGCCTTTGACTAGATCTACAAGACACCTTTCACTAATGTCTTGTGTCTTTACTTCGAAGCACCTTTCACTAATGCTTCAAGTCTTGACTTCTAAGCACCTTTCACTAATGCTTCTTGTCTTGACTTCTAAGCACCTACCACAAGTGCTTATCCTATAGACGATAGATACCCTTCACTAATATCTTCGTCTTGACAATTGAGACATCTTTCACTAATGTCTTCAACACTACAATTCTTTGAAGAAAGAAAGAGATCATCAACAAGAGGACTTTAGTAGCCTTGATGATGAAAACAGCAACTCATGGACTTGAGCTTGCTCGACTTCAAAGGTGGTGATCTTGCCTTTAAGAGGAACCTAAAGATCGCACAAAAACAAGACTACAAACATAGATCTCTTGGATCTAAGGTTAGTGAGATTTAACTCGGGGAGAAAGTGTGTTAGAAAGGGGTGAGCAATAATGAAGAAATGGCTCACTATTTATAGAGGAAAAATCCTCACTGTTCCCGGATCCCACGGATCCCTTCCACTGGGATCCGCTAGCAAAGCTAGGGATCCATGGAACGCCCTCTTTACCCATGGGTATTTTGGTTATGGGTCATGGGTCATGGGTTATGGGTTGATCCATGGTTTACTTTCTAGATACAATGTACCTTAAGGATACATTGAACTTGGTTTAAGTGGTATATATAAAACCATGGGTTATGGGTCAAAACCATTTGCTAGTATTTACCCATTTTAGTATACTTAGTTTAAGTATATGTTTAACCCAATATGTAAAACTAGTTGTTGTACATATGTATCTAAATCATAAAATCACTTATACTTGTTTTAGTGTTTTATGTGAAAGCGTAATTGTGTTAGAAAACTATTAACTCAAACTATTTACGTACACTATTTGTTTCGTTAAAATGATTTTATATTTGTTATCGACAAAACATTAGAAGAACGTAAAATATAAATAAACGTTTTCACGGCTTATTTGTATTAACAGAGTTTGTTGACATAGTGCTTGAACTCTCGAGTAGGTGACTCGGGGAGTGGAGTAGGGCAAGGAAGGTGTCCTTGTAGCCGAACCACTATAAATCGGTTGTGTTATTTCTATCCCTTGCTTTACTTTATTTACTTGCTTTATCATTCGATTTATACTTTCTCTACATCCATACGATCTCACATATTATCGAATCTAAAGTTTTTTGAAACTAACTTAAAATCGGCAAAACTATTCAACCCCCCCCCTTCTAGTTTTCCACACAATAGATAACTGATGGGTTCAAGAACTTCAACTAATCTGATTAATGATATCATTGAAGTTTTTTTCTTTTTCTGCTTTTTATGAATATTGTCATAATTATTTGGTGATTTTATCAAAGTTTGATGTAAGTTTAGTGTTTCTAGCTGATTTTATCAAAGCTTTGTCTAATTACATATTGTCGTGGAATTTGGTAATGGTTTCAGTCCTACGGTGAAAAGATTTGGTGAAAAATACCGAAATCCCAACCAAACTTTCCAAAATTTCAACGAATGTTTTTCAGCAAAACTTTGATAAAAACTCACCGAGTAACTTTGAAAGATGTCTCGAAGTCTACAGATGCGCAACCCACAGTCTAAAGCAGCAAAAGGAATACCTGAAGCTTCATATAGTCTTCTAGCAAAAGTTATATAAAATTCGTAGTATACCTTTTACCCATAGTAGTATCCACATTGTGACGCACATCACCTAACATTTCGAGCAATGTTTCATCCCATAGGACTCCTACTCAATTGGATTTAATCCAGAAGGATGGCCCTAACTAGTTTTTTGCAGATGGGTGTTATACTACTAATTTAATGGGGTTCTTTCAAAATCCATCCGATCCTCAGCCATGCTAGTTGTAAGTTGTTTTCATAATCCGCAAAGCGAATCCCACTATCGGACATGTCTAAAACACTAGCTACTTCTTTAGTGCAAAAACTGAAACTTGTTTTTTCGCTAAAGTGAAAAACCTTATTTACTGGATCATAGCAGTTCAACATCTTAGAAAGAAAGGATGATGATGAATCCCTTTTGAATGTTACTGATAGAAGACTCGAGAAGCCGGAGTCCTTCAATAAATTAATTTTTTCCTGATTTAATTTAAGATCAGTTATTGTTGTTAAGCTTGCGTATTTAAATGGATGTCTCGCCTGTGACACCGAAAAGGCAAAGATAATCACATTAACTACAATCACAATCACAATGACAAACGCTAACCTACTAACGATCAATTTCTAAAACAAGGTTAAAAGAAGTACACTAAACCTTTTGTTTTTGTGGAACCTCCTGTAGGCAAAAGAAAGGATGACATTAGTTTTAAAATAATAGCCTATTTTGTAAAAGAAATAATAGCGAAATTGTAATCAGAGTCTAAACTAGTGCTAATTGACAAAAACAAGGCATATAAAGATACTAAATCAGCTCACGGACAATAAATCTACTAAATAAACTTTTGACAACGTCATTAAACACTTAATGATTGTAGCACAATCAACTAACAATTAGATCAAAATAACAGAGTTATTCATAAAAAAAGATAAACTCAGATCAAAATAACAAACACTCCCCAATTATAAAAAGTAATAAGCTCATAAACCACATATAAGTCTAAACAAGCACGCCTCAAACACCTTATAGGCATCTAACTTATGATCAAGTTCACGCATCTAACTTCCTAACATAAAAGCATTCGATTTATCATGATTCATTGTATTAGACCAATACTGTAATTTGAAATCTAATGAACCCAAACCCCTATAATACATAAGCTTCAAATCTTTGGCCGACCTTAGCTAGCTTATTTGAAAAGCCCAAACCCCTATAAGCCCGTTCCCAAAATGTGTTATATCATATAAGTGTCAAAATAAGCATTATATAGAGAAACACAAATAAGCTCATAAGCCACAAATAAGTCTAAACAAGAACCCCTTAAACCTAAATGAACCTAAACTCATCAAGAATTATAATCAGACAATGGCTTATGTTATATAAGAGAAAAAATGTTATATAATCGGATGGTAGTGAGAGTGTTTGAAATTTAATTACCAAAGCAGATGTAGACATATCCGATGAAGACATATTTGGTGCCGATGATAGATGATAGTAAGAGAGCGATGATATGGATTTAAATTTTGAAAAGTGTTAAAGTCAGATTTTAGGGTGGGCATTGGGGAACCAAAAGTCAGAATTAAAGTCAGATTTTTAATATTTGGATTTGATTTGATTATGTTATTAGATAATCAGTTTTTTAATGTTTGACAAATTAGATTATTTATTGAAAGGGGTAGAATTGTTACACCCTAAACCCGGGCCTTAAGTGTTTTATTACGAAAGTGCCATTTGAATAATTGCCCATGACTTTTATAAAGTTGTTGCAATATCGAAAAAAGATAACCATGTCAAGATTTTCTCGGTGGATAGTGGAATCTGGAAGCCATTTGGGGTTTTCCCGGGTGACACTTTGATGATAAATGATGTCGTGCATGTTGATGGAAAGCTGCATTGGTTGGAAACCTTAATTGTTTTCCAGAGAATGCGTTTAGAAACTTCTTTTAGGATAGTTAGGTTTGACGTAAAGAACGAATCCTATGATGTTGTAGTCCTGCCAGAAGGGATTGTAGTGGCGGAAAAGGTGTCGTCATAATTAACGTAGGTGGGTGTTGTTTGGGTGAGATGATGAAGAAAATAGATACTGTAACTAATTGTGAGGGCATAGTTGTACATTTGCAATGAATTTCCGTGGATGTATAAAAAAGATCCGTGGATTTATCACTTCCCATTCCCACGCGGTAAGATCTATTAAATCTACTGGTTTTGAAATTGTAAGATCTATTAAATCTACTCGTTTTACACTGCTTGCAGCTTATCATTTGCTAAACAGAGAAAATGGATATTGATAGGAAAAAAGTTCGATCAGACGTAACTGAAGATAGATTAAGTGCCTTACCTGATGAACTTATTCATCAAATCCTTTATCATTGTGGCACCAAATTTTCTGTTCAAACGTGTGTCTTGTCTTCAAGATGGAAACTTATCTGGAAATCAGTTCCTCATCTCGATTTTTCAAATAATTACAAATATTCACGTAAAATTTCCAAATTTGTGACCAATGTGTTAACTCATCGCATCGCACAAGTTGAAGTGTCCTCAGTAAAACTAAAGTTTCATGGAAAGGCTAGTCAGCTTTTTGTGAAAAAAATTGCAGATTATGCTTTTTCCCACAACATCCAGAAACTAAGTGTCATCAGTTGTACCAAGAACTGCGATGTATACCCTCCTTGCCTCTTTAGCTCTCAGACACTGAAACAATTTTCCCTTGGAAGCCAACTTTATTCATTTTGTCTTACACCCATAACACCTTGGGATTTTCCCATTAACGACTTTTACATCTTTTTCTACAATGTTGTGTGTCGATGAAAACAAATCTTTTGACCTTTCTCCAAGTGTTTGAACTTAGAGAAACTTGTTATAGACGCATGCACCATCTGGGCGAAGGTATTTAACATTAATACTCCACGACTTTCTATCTTCAAGCTAATTGATTGCGGAGATGATTTGCATGGTGTTATCAATGTGATTGCACCGCTACTTGAGAACATCACTGTTGTTAATTCTTCAATTAACAACATCAAGGCACATGGGCTAAAGTCAATATCTTTTTAGTTTCAATTCTAAGTGTTAATGTCTAATTTTGATGCAAGTTATGGAACTTATGCTTCGGATGTTTTTAAATTGCTACTTGTTCTATTGCCATTTTTAAGTAGCTACTTTAATTTCTAATTGTAATGCTGATCATAACATTTTAAGTGATCATAAACCTTTTAATTACTTAATGGAATATCATTTTTTAGTTCTGATCATATTTGTGAAGTTGCCAGTCTAGTTCTAATCATGTTTTGTGATTTTCTTAATGGATACTCTATAAGTTGTTACTGTATTTTGAAACTACAAAAGGAAATGTAACGGGCATTTCAATTTCAATGTTTTCGTGATTACTAAAAGCATATTTTTGTATAGTTTAGTGAAATGAACTATAACCGCAAATCCGAGATGCACCGACCTAAATTAGATGCATCCCTATAATCTTAGATGTATTATAACGCACCATAGTGTATTTTCTAGCTTTTAATCAGATGCATATATGCAAATTAGATGCATTTCATGATTTCTCTTTTTTTGTTCCTCTGCACGTGTCGAAATCATGAAAATCAATTTGCACCATCTATACATCAAATTAACTTTCGAAACTCAAGATGTTGCATCTATATGAATAGAAATGCATCTAATGCAAGTCGTTGCATCTCAAATGCGTGGTTTTGGTCACTTCTCACCACTTCTTATTTTAATTTACTTCTCACCGGATCCCTACTCTATATATATATACATATACATCAGCAATTGATGTATTGAATAGAATTAGAAGGACTTCAAAAGATATTTATAATTTGAGCAACTATATTGTCTATATGGTTAAGATCTAATGTGATGATATGAGACATTCTCTTCTTGATTTCCTAGCTCTTAGGTGTAACACCCTAGGCAATCCCACATTCGTTGTGACTTGGAGTGATATTGAGACATAAGTTAACATTCGTCTTATACTACAACAACGCGTTTTGTGGTCTAATGATTAATCGCCCATACGGTTAAGCGTGCTCATGTGAGAGTAGTACTGGCTTGGGTAACCTGCCGGGATGTCTTCACATGAGGGCCACAAAAGCAAAATCATGAGCCTACTGTCAAAGTGGACAATATTGTGGTCTATAAGGCGGGGTGTTACAAATGGTATCGGAACCACTCTAAGTCGTTCGGGATGTGGGGCAAACCTCATCGAATCCCGAGACGGGATTCCCCTAAGGGGGGTGAATGTAACATCCTAGGCAATCACCTCTGACCGTAAAATGGGACTCGATCAACTTTACTACGTCCATGCCTTAAGAACTTGTCAACCACCACATTTGTCTAGCTAAATTTCTTGTGTGTAATATATATATATATATATATATATATATATATATATATATATATATATATATATATATATATATATCTTAACTATCTTAAATGGAGGAATGGTCAGTGTTGAATGTTGAAAATGTTGAAAAGTCAATGTTGAAATCAATACTAACCAATACCCTACAAAACCCATCCCCCATCCCATTTACTTTCATTTTATTTTTCACCACAAAAAACACACACAAACAAATACTCTCAACTCACAACTAAACAACCCTCTGATCTTTTAATCACACACAAGCTCTCATTTTAAATCTAGAAAAAAAAAACCTCGTCTCTTCATTATCCAACCACTACAACGCAACCGACGCCGCCACCACCACCCGACGCCGCACCACAGAAATTAACGCATCAACGAACCCCACCACCACAGTAGCACTACCGACGAGTGGAATCACAAGACCCACGACCAACAGAAATATTTTTCGAGTTTTAAGGTGTTTTTTTAGTTGTTTTTTAATAGATCTATGAGTTTGAAAGTTTTTGTCTATTAACATTTTGGTTTTTTTTGTTTTGTTATAGTTGCCTTTGTCGCTGCTGTCCGACCGCAGCCAATCCAGTACCACCCATGAGCGGACCACCACTAGCATTTTCGAGGGTTTTTCGCTTTTTGCTAGATTTATATGTATTTCAAGTTTTGCGATTTTGAGGGTTTTCGTTTTTACACTTTTAAAGATTTGTTTTTACATTTTCAGGTTTGCAGCTGTTCACATCGTTATCGTTGCTGTCCGACCGCAACCAATCCAGTACCACCCATGAGCGAACCACCACTAGCAGATTTTCGAGGGTTTTTCAGTTTTTGCTAGATTTATATGTATTTCAAGTTTTGCAGATTTTCGAGGGTTTTTCAGTTTTTTTTTTACACTTTTAAAGATTTGTTTTTACATTTTCAGGTATGCAGCTGTTCACATCGTTATCGCTGGAATCCTCATTGTAATTCTCGACGCCATTACCGATGAGTACGTCCGGGTAAGTTTATTGGTAATTTGTAAGTTTATGCAAATTTGTTATAGTTTATTTAAGTTTGTGTATTTACTTGTTATAAAGTTTATACTTGATGTATTATTTTGTTGTAATTTAGTTGTATAAAATTGGTTCTAATTTCAGTTATTTGGCTATGTAATTTTTCTTGTAATTCCGATTTGATTTTTTTTTTATTTTTTTATTTTTTTATTTTTTTTAAGTAGAATTGTAGTAAACTTTTGGTCTATTATGTTGGATAAAGATTTATGAAGATTATTGACATGAGGTTGTTTTGTTGCTTAAGAATAAAACAAAACAAGATAGTTTTTTCAAATTATATATTCATTTGATGTAATTTTGTAACACCATTGCACTACATAAAAGAAAATAAATTTGATAGATAGTACTTTTAGTTATAGTAGATGTTGACATATGATGCATTAAGTAGGTAATATTTAATGTGACTGAAAAAAAAGGGCTATCACGT
The DNA here is from genome assembly GCA_022545495.1 of Chrysanthemum lavandulifolium. Classification (NCBI taxonomy): domain Eukaryota; kingdom Viridiplantae; phylum Streptophyta; class Magnoliopsida; order Asterales; family Asteraceae; genus Chrysanthemum; species Chrysanthemum lavandulifolium. The sequence goes on along the minus strand of CM040238.1, from coordinate 44,119,415 downwards.
GAAATCATAAAGTGGATGGACATGGAAAGTTTGAATTGTTTGAATTAAACAGCCGTCGTCACTCAAAGTTAAATTTGAAATTCAAATTTTGAATTATCGAAAACTTTGTAAATATTTTATTGAAAACTAATTGGCAAATCTCGGAAACAGCATAACTTTACTACTGACACAACCTATATATAAAGCACAAAGGATTGATTTTTTAAGTATTGATGGGCTCGAGGCTTGTAGACCTTTGAAAGTGTTTTAGACCTATTGAAGTGTCAAATGCTTTTAACTAGATAAATAATCAAAATGAATATAAAATTTGTGTTGGGTGATGGAATAAAGAAAATAAAAGAGAAAGTTGGTTTCAAATAGATCCGTTTTTAATATGTACAAGACTTAGATCGAAGTCTGTGTATGAAGTTTAAATCTATTTTAAGGATTATTATTTCATGAAAAGCCATAGAGTTGGCTCAAATAAAATTTGTTCTGAAAGAGAAAAAAGCACAAATATTTAAGCAAGTAGACAACACAAGTAAAACTCATGCGAATGGAGAATGGACCTATAGAAAAAAAAGAATATATGAAAACTTGAAAAAAGAAGAACAAAGATTGGAAGAAGGAAAAATGAAAAAGTGTAAGAAAAAATACCGTGAATTAAGGGATACATATCAATTTTAAATTACTACTTTCTATACTTTTTATAGTGGTGAGACTTTCCACACATTCTCACTCAAGTATTTGGCAAATACCGTGAATTAAGGGATACATATCAATTTTAAATTACTACTTTCTATACTTTTTATAGTGGTGAGACTTTCCACACATTCCCACTCAAGTATTTGGCAAACATTGACAGCTTTTTGGTGGTTTTTTATTTTAAAACATTGAGAGTTTTAAAAAGTAGAGTGATTTTTAAATTAAAATAAGAAAAATGATTTTGATGTCAAAAACCTATATTTAAAATTAGCCAAATTATTTGAAAATTTAGTTAATTTGTATTTTTTATTGTTGTATGTAACTATCTTTTTTTTTCCACATTTTATCACTAAACATGCATCGTTGGTCCTTTCTATGTACCTTTTACCTGCTAAACCCGCATTGTTAGTCTTTTATATTAATGGTCGTTAATAAATAACTTAAAATTTTGTTATCTTACGCTAAACTTACATCGTTGATCCTTTATACTAACGGCCATTAACAAATAGTAACTTGAATTTAGTCAAAGTGAAAAGAAGTAAAGATGTTCAAGTCCCTATCAACTCATCTTTTAATAAATAAAAATTAATCGTAAAATAAAATGTTCTTTTAATAAAAATTTAGTAAAAGAAAGGGCATAGCAATGTGAATACGAAAATGAAAGACTTTTTATGATCTTTATGGGCCATTATGATGATTTCATATGTTGTTTCAGTGAAAACATAGACACTTTTATGAAAACTTGCAATGTATCTTTGTAATATTTTGTTTAACGAGTGGTTTCTATTTAGAAATTTTGTGAAAACTTCATGTAGCTCTTTCTAAAAAAGGAATTCATATTTGATGATAAAAATATTACTCATAAAACATAAAACTTTGTATTATATAATGTTGTTTTATTATTCAAAATTGATATTGGTTATGTCAAGTGAACAAAAGAGTTTGATAATGGGAATTGAGATCTATGCAAAGAAAAGGTGTGAGAGACATGAAAAGATTAGATTGATACAAAACTACAAAAGGTGTGTCAATCAATGAGACAAAAGATAATTTGAAATGTGGTGAAAGGATCAAGGTTTACCTATGGTAGCTCATGCCTATTCATGTTAATCATTTCATTTCATTCAAAAAAGGACCAAGGTTTAGCTTAGATCATTAATGTGAAAAACACCAAAATATAAATAGAAAAACACCAATTAAAACACCCCTTACTAAAAAGTACAATAAAATTTTCATAACGTACAATTTAAAGAAGCTACAACATAATTCAAAATATAAAATAATTAAACACACTAATTAATGATATTTTTAAAACACCCTAAAATGAAATATACATGTTATTATACACACTATACAAATTAATAAAACACACAAAATTTCATACAAGCTAACAAGTTGATTAAATATAGTTTTAAAACCGGACCGAACCGGACCAACTTGTTCAACCGGAACCGGTAGTCATTTCAGTTTTGGCTAACCAATTAAAGCCATCCGAAACGAACGAGAGAGGACCTTAAAACCGATACAAACTGATGAATCGGGTCTCATCGAGATCTTTTCACGTTCTATTTTGAACGTTATATGAAACATTTACCACAATATCGCATATCGTTAATTGTCTCCGCTAGAAACCGATGCCGCTAGCACGGTACTGCCTATATATATATATATATATATATATATATATATATATATAAACAAGCTCCTCAACCAAACTCCTTTTCAAATGTAAAGAGCTATATTTTCCGGGATAATAGGTGAAAAAAGAGTTCCTTTCTCAGAACTATAACCTATTTGCTTCTTCCTTAAAAGAGTTCCTGATCCTTCTGCACAGTTTTGTTTATAATTCTTCTCGAATCATAGATTTTGGTTAAGAGGCCTACTATTTCTAAAACATAAAAAACAAAACTTATATTTCCTTTATCAAGAAGCAGAGGCCTACTGATTCTCAAACGTTTTTTTTATTTGCCTATTTGAATGCTTCTTTTGGCAATGGAAACTTAAAAGGCACTCTATAATCATCATAATTAAAGTACTTCTATCTTTGAATTTAGGAAGCTTTGAGAACCGAGCTAAAAATAGTTACAGAATATCATTATTAGCATTTTGAATTTGGCTTTGAGTAGTTACAAAATAGTTACAAATATTCATTATTACAGCAATTAGTACCTAGCCAAACTCAAGTTTTATATATATCAATATATATATATATATATATATATATATATATATATATATATATATGTGTGTATGTGTATGTGTGTGTGTGTGTGTGTGTGTATTGAATAGAATTAGAAGGACTTCAAAAGATATTTATAATTTGAGCAACTGTATTGTCTATATGCTTAAGACCTAATGTGATGATACGAGACATTCTCTTCTTGATTTCCTAGCTCTTGGGTGTAACACCATAGGCATCCCACATCCGTTGTGACTTGGAGTGATATTGAGACATAAGTTAACATTCGTCGTATACTACAACAACGCGTTTTGTGGTCTAATGATTAATTGCCCATACGGTTAAGCGTGCTCATGTGAGAGTAATCGGTGGGTGACTGTGGGATGTCTTCACATGAGGCCACAAAAGCAAAATCGCGAGCCCATCTTGTCAAAGTGGAAAATATTGTGGTCTATAAGGCGGTGTTATAAATGGTATCGAGCCACTCTAAGTCGCTCGGGATGTCGGGCAAACCTCATCGAATCCCGAGATGTGATTCCCTAAGGGGGTGAATGTAAATATATATATATATATATATATATATATATATATATATATATATATATATATATATATATATATATATATATATATATATTACCGTTTGTTTTGGAAATCAAAAGAGGGTTTTAGGGTTTTGAAATTTTGGTGAGATGAGAATTATGGGGTTTTGTTATTTTTGTAAATGAGGAAGAAGATGAAACGATAATTATGTCACTAAACTACTTTCTAGTGTGAATAAGGTGAATATCACTAAACGATAAGATGAAACGATAATTATGTCACTAAAATACATGGCCTTAATATACATAATATGAAATGTGTCTATTTTAAAGTGAATATCATGCAATTCAAGTATTATAGGTTTTGTTAAATCATAATTTATAAAGTTAACACCTATAAGTTTCAAGGGTATAAACTTTTAATTATGATCCGAATTTTACAAAATGTATAGTTATTATTAACATGGGCATGTTAACACTTACACTTTATTGTTGACAAGACTATACACAATAGTATGGCTAAAAAAGCATGCAATGTGACCTGCAAGACCCATACTTTTGGATTCCAATTAACCGACACATATTTATTTTGAAGACATTAACTACCTTGACTTTGGGTTAGATAGCCCCAACTACCAAATTAAGATATGAATGCAAACTTCCTTGGTGTGTAACTGTGTATATATTTACTTCCACTTCACCTTATGAGTTCATCTCCATTTTCATCTCATTCATTATTTGGACGACTTAATTTTCTTCATCTTCACCTTTTCCAAACCGATTCTTAGTATACTTTTAAGGTGAGTTATTTTATTTTTTTTACAATTGGCCTTTAAGCTATCTTTGTTTCTAACTGCCTTCTCATGATTTCTTAGATCTGCTCTTGCTGGCATTGGCTCATGTTGATCAAAGTTGGAATCATTGGTTTTGTGGTCCATTTAGTCGATGTTTTCTTAGAGATGACGAGTTACATGTTTTTCGACCACGGTTCCCCTATTTAAAATATAGTGAGGTATAACTTTCATAATCTTTTTTTTTAATCCCACAGAATATTTATTAAATTGCACTTGGTAGTTTATTTTTTTGTGTTTCTGTCCGTAGTTTTATCGTGTTGTTTTTGTTGCCTATTGATGGATCAGTATAGTTTCTTTGATGTCTCACTATTGGGCGGTGAGGTGCAGAAGTTCTTGGGTGATTATATCCCGGACCCAATGTTTGTAAGTTCTCATATATTTGATTTTAGTCCATAGAGGCATAGATTTCAATATACATATCCGATGTCAATAGGACCATAGGAGTACAAGAATTTTGAATAATAAATCATTGTTTAAGAAATCATTTGAAAGAAAATATTTTATTGTAGAAGGCTTGTCAAGCTAATCGTGATGCTTTCATAAAACTTCTACTAAGCGCTTGCAATGGGACCGACAATACCATGGGATCTCCTGACATGCCTGAAATTTTCTGGGAGAATTTTACTAAAAGATTGGTACAGGATCTCAAGCTTGACATAGTGATAACAGAAGAAACTGTTGCCACATGCGAAAAATTTGCAAGTTCCCTTAAAGACTTGCACATGGGAATGGAGGTGATATTAACACTTTCTTTCTTCATATTTAAAGCTGTTTTTGAAGTTTTTCTTTCAATTTTAACATTGTTTTATGCTTCTGTTATTGTATATCGCTTTTATAGTAATTATTCCCTAAAATTTGATTTCACGAATCCTAAATATGAGTAAGATTGTTGCTTTTAGGGCTTAATATGCCATAAAGTTAGTAATCTTCTTATTTGATCCTAACTCTATATATATATAGGGCTGAGCATCGGGCCGGATCCCGACCTGTCCCGACAAAGCCCGATCCCGAAAGGCTCCTAATTTCTAAACCGAATACCGACCCGAGAAGTAGTCGGTTCAGTCGGTTCGGGATAATCGGTTTCGGGATGATCGGTTTCGGGCATGTTTGCTTGTTTTTTTTCGGTTTTTGGCTCGTCCCGACCCGAAAACCGAAATTGCTGAAATTGAAAACCGAGTCCCGACCCGAGATGCTGTTAGTCGGTTTCGGGATGATCGGGTTATGTCGGGATCGGTTCGGTTGTCGGGACTCAAGCGGTTTTGCTCACCCCTATATATATATATATATATATATATATATATATATATAGTGTTATTGTAGTGACCATCCTTAAAGAAAAACAATAGGAACCAATCCTAGCCTTTGGATGTAACAAGAATGACATCATTAGATCAAAATATAGGGCGTTATTGTAGTGACCATCCTTAAAGTAAAAACAATATGAACCAATCATAGCCTTTGGATGTAACAAGAATGACATCATTAGATCAAAATTAAATATATGGCAATTCTGTAAATATCTAGAACTTGATGGCTAATTTGACAACACAATATGTAGTGTACGCTCCATCACACTTTTTGTTTTATTCAAAAACCTATTTATTATGGAGTACTATTTAATTTTGATTGACCATATTAAATTTATATTAAAAAATTACTCCCTGCTCATCATTCAAGGTGCTATTTTTCACTATTTTTCTTATTAAGTTATATGGTTAGTAATCAATTGGTACACTATTATATTTAAAAATAATAATAATAATAATAATAATAATAATCAATTGGTACACTACAAATTTTATAATTAATTTATATACATCTCATCCTAAAGAGTTGATACACGATTTTTTGGTCTTTTAATTTTTCATAGTTTATTCTAATATAACACAACTATAGTATACAGCCAATCAACCTATGCATATCAGTTAATTATATACCTCATATAACTCTGATACACATGCAAATATAACATTAAATTTATAGTGACTCACTAACATAACACCAATTTTTGATACATATATATTGTGACATACTAATTTTATTGATACATATATACATACATATCTTGATACATATATTGTGATACAATAGTTTTTTTTACACACTTGTAATGTGACACTAAAATTTTGATACATATATAGTGATACACTAATATTTTATATATATGTAGTGACACTAAATTTTTTGATACATTTATAATGACTTATTAATATTTTAGTACACTTAATTACACACTACGGAATTTTAGTATATTTGTAATGGCACACTATGTTTATTACGTAAATTTTCTTGACACATATGTAGTGACGCGCATATTTTTCTTAATACGTTTGTAGCGACACGCTAATTATTATGACATATTTTTAGTGATAAACACATATTTTTTTAATACGCTTGTTGTGACACATTAATTATTATAACATACTTTTAGCTACAAATTAAGTTTTTTTACACATATAACAAATAAATACACACTATACTATTATCAATTCATAAGAAACTAAAACTAACCATTATCAAAACAAATAAAATCTAATACACACTATACCAATGCTAGACACAAAAAGGTCTACGGGGAACAACTAATACATCACTACCAAAAAATTACAAGATAACCCATTTGACTTGATATGTTGGTTCCTGAGCAGTGAGCATCTTCGTACAAGAGAACCCATTTGACTTCATACACATCACCCAAACGTGTATCACCATCTTCATGTATCGTTGGATTTTGATACACCGACAACAAACTCGCTCAAGCACTTCACTGTCAACATATATCCACCACATAAAGTAGCTTTATACAATATTCCATGACAACTTCCATGCATCTCAGCTTGAGCTCGAGAGATATCTGTAAGTACCAATCTTTCAAACATTTATAACTCGTAAAAGGATTCCAACAACACGTTTCCAACATAAAAACATTACCTAGATCTCGGCGGCGTATATGTAACAGATATGAAAACGTTAGCAGAAAAGGGTGATGAAGATGTAATGGATGTGAACTGTTACGGTTCGAAAAGGAATGAGGGACGTCTAGAGATCCCGTGAGTGAGGAAAAATCCTAATAAAAAAATATGAACATTTATAATCTTGAAGTGTTTTTCTAGGTTTTACCGTGAAAAAACCAAGATCGGCTCATTGTTAACAGTGGATCTAGTTTTGTTTTGAGATAATAATGGTGTTTGGTTTAGAGAAGGTGGGATGAAAATAAGATCTTTGAGAGTGAGACGTAGATGACTAGAGGGTGAATGATTCGGTTTTAGCATAAAAAGAGGACCAACTCAAATACCGAATATACCCCTAAAAGTAAATAAATTAATTTTGAATCTTCTTTTATTAAAAACACCACATGGTTTAATTCTATTGGTTCCTATTGTTTTTATTTTAATGTTGGTCACTACATGAACGATATCTATATATATATATATATATATATATATATATATATATATATATATATATATATATATATATATATATATATATATATATATATATATATATATTGTTGGATATGAAAGTGTCGAGCAGTTAAAAGCATCAAGATTTACAAAGTAATCGCAGAATGGCAAAGAACCGGAGAAAGTCAAAGAGTCAAAGCATCGCTAAAGATAAAGTCAAAGTACTACATGAAGGTCAAAGTACTGCAAGAGTTAAAGAACTGTTTATTCGTTTATGGAAAGTCTTGTAATTCTAGAATAGATTACTTATCGTACAAGGATACAATTGTAAACCGACTAGGGTTATCCTTGAGCCTATAAAAGGACCCCTAGATTGGCATTAAAAAAAACGAATTCATAAGTCTTAGAGTTTACAATTACAAGTTGTTTAGAGTTTAGAGAGTTCGATAATCTTAGAGTTGTTAAAGTATCCGCATAGAAGCAGATTTAGAGTTATTAATAAAGTTGTTCTTCTTAGACTTATTGAGTAAATTCCGCACTTAATAAAGATTACTCGGTGTTTCATTGTTAATAACTTAGGATTTATCCGAGGTTATTAAACCTTAAACAAGCTAGTTAAGTTAGTTTGGTTAGAGTACATCGATCCAACAAGTGGTATCGAGCTTGTGTGGAAACTCCGACTAAGAAGAAACCCTACTACAACAAACTTAAAGATGTCGATTGTTGCTCCACCACCATCAATCACCTCACTCAGATTCCAATCATCAAGAAGGAGAATATGACTTATGGTGTATGAAGATGAGCGATACATTGCCATTACTGAGACCATGCTTTATGGAATGTAATTGTCAATGGTAATGAAGTTGTTCCGAACCTATAGCTATCAAGGACAACCTAAACCACCCAAAGTCGTCTTACAAGTAGCTACCATAAGGAATCAAGAGAAGACTCTTAACATTCTCTTGTCTCGCTCTACCGATGGACATCTATTGAAGTTTCATGATGCTAAAGATGCAAAGCAGCTACTGGTCGCTCTCAAGACAAGATTTGAGGAATGAAGCTTCAAGAAGATGCATAGAAATCTTCTTAAGCAACAGTTTGAAACGCTCACAGTTGGTGAAAGAGAGTCTTGATGTCGCATATGATAGGTTTCGAATCTTCTCAACATGTTGAGCTATACAAGCGAAGTATCGATTGAAGATGCTAATATGAAGTTTCTATGAGTTTGCCATCTACATGGCATGTTATTGCTACAATGATCGGAGGACAACCTGGTTTAGATGTCATGGACTTTGATGATCTCTACAACCATCTAAAGGTTTATGAACATGAGATGAATGGTCAAACAAGTTCTAAGTCTCACAATATTGCTTTTCTATCATCGAAAAGAGGGCGTTACTTCAACCAAAAGCACCGCTTCTCCCACTCAAAATCTTGTGACTCAATCTTGTCTCGTATGCTACTCCCACCCATGCTCAGCAAGAACTACCACCTACCACTATGCACTCAGATGAAGTTGTGTGTTCCTTCTTTGCTCAACAAGCTTCTTTACCTGTCACCTATGAAGAAGATCTCTCATAGATTGAAGAGGATGCTTTGGAAGAAATTGATATAAGGTGGCAAGTAGCAATGATTACTGCAAGGATTAAGAAGTACATGAAGAAAACAGGAAAGAACTTGATTTCAAGCCAAAACAGGGAATCACTTTTGACAAATCAAAGATTGAATGCTTCAATTGTCAAAAGACTGGACACTTTGCAAGGGAGTGCATTTGCTAAGTACCAAGAAAATAGGATGATCGAAAAACCAAAGCTGGAACTCAAAGAAATCCTATTCATCGAATCCAAAGCTTTGGTTGCTCAAGAAAGTTTATCGAAGTTGATCGAGTCTGAGTTTGATGATGAACCAAGAACCATCAGTATGGTTGCTATGGAGGAAGAGGTTGAAGATTCTCGGAAGAACTGACTGAGCTCGCTTTGATGAGGAACTTGAACATGCCGCTTTGGAACCTGTGAGACCTGCTCTAGGAGGATTTGATCGAGCTTGAGTCAAGATGATCTGTACTACTTGCTATGGTAGCTACATCACCAAGTTCATCTCCTATCTCGAGGTATGCTCAAATTGTCATGATTTCTATCAAAAACTTAAATAGTTATGTGATTGAAAGGGATAATTGCATTAGGGCTAGGTCCGAGGTAGCAGGTTACCAAATCACTTTAGAGTCTATGGAAGCCAAAATATTAACTCATGAAAATAATGAAATGGCTTAATGAAAAATATGAACAACGGGATTACCGTTAAAACTTAGTGAATGGAAGCTAAAGCGTAAAATTGTCAAATTGAGAAACTAACTAAGGAGGGGATGATCGTTAGCTAAGTTTGATGCTGGAAAGAATCTGCATGTCCCAAGTTGCTTATGTTGAAAAAGCAGAAGAGCTTACATTAAAGCGGCTTAGGATTTGGTATGGACTTTACTAACATGAAAGAGAACACATCTAGTGATCGGGATGACTTAGACTTAGAAGACATAACCACTAGTGATGATGAACTCATTAATTATGTAGACACATCTAGTAATGAGGGTTCAATTAGTGATTCACCTCCGAGCTTAAGAAAGACACCGGTTATCATGCGTTCCCCATCCCATCGGAATTCATCAACCCCTAGGCACGATGTTTCTCGATTTGGTGTAGACAACCTAGAGTTTAGGAAGAAGCTTATTGGTCAATCTAGGTCGAAACCCCAAAAGAAACTGTTAATACCAATGTTCAAAGTCAAGTAGTACCTTCAACTCAAAGTATTGCTCCACAAGGTACCTTCAGAAAACCTTTTCAAAACAAGATCTTGCTAAACCTTTTTGGGATAACTTTGGTCAAAACAGTTTAATCATTCACCTAGAAGGCACAATAGTTTTGGTCATAAACATAGAGTAGACACTTTGGAAGTATGGGTGAAAAACGTGCTTTGTGTGTTATAGTCCTCATCACTTAATCAAAGATTGTGACCGACACTCGTAATATCTAAACATGTTTCCAAAGAATAGGTCTACCAACCGAAACCTAGAGAGCACAAACCATCTGGAATAATTCAAATAGGGTAAATCATCATAATTTCTCACTGCACCATAGGTACCCTCACCGAGAAAACCTTTTTCTAGGCAACCAAGACCTTCACAAGCAAGACCTTCTCAAAGCATCGCTCGGTCAACACAAGGTCTTGCTCACACTACTTGGAATAGGAACCTAGGAGATCTCACTATAATCAACCTAGAAGGTACTATAATTCACATAGGGATCTAGATCACAGGAACCAACTGTTAAAACCGAATGGGTTAAAGGAAAGTACTGGCGAGGGACACATGACTTTCAACAAAAAGTGAATCGATGTTTTGTGATACAAGATCGGTGAATGAATCTACCAAAGAGAGTTTTGATAAAAATCTAGAAAGTTTTGAAAATCCACATGTGAAGAACCAAAAGATAATTCGGATCATGTTTTAAAGATAGTGGGAATTACATACTCAAAGAATTTGAGTTTGTAACTCCACAAGGGAACACAAGTCAAGAATGGCTTGGGTTCCTAAAAAGAAACTAACTCTATATTTTTGTCTTTGGGCAACCCGTAAGAGGAGCTTAAAATCATCCGATTGTAGATAGTGGTTGCTCGGAAGTATGATAGGAGATAAGGAAATTTGCATCGATTTTAGATCTATTAGTGGAGGAAGAGTTACGTTTGGGAATGATCCCAATGGAGGAAGGATTATGGGAAAGGAACAATCAAAGTGGAAGAATCGATTTTGAGAATGTTAGATATGTGAAGGAGCTAAAGTTCAACTTATTGTCGGTCTCTCAAATCGTGATAAAAGCATCTGTGTTATTCATCGACAGAATGTCTCATCCTTTCATCGAATTCAAGCTCGTGGATTCAATCACTTGGTTGTGAGTATTGGCATGATTAACTCTCGAGCTACATTTGAGGGAGGACTATAAGGTGTTAGTATAGTCCTATGCATTGTTTGACGGAGGATATGTATGTATACTTAGTTTTTATAGAGGAATTTTGGAAAGTATTGCTTTTAATTTCATGAAAGTCTTGCTTGGAAAGTCTTGCTTGGGAAAATCGTTGTCGTGTTAAATCTTGTTCCAACGGTAATATTGAGGGTAATTCTTAATAACGGTAACTTGGTTATTATGGGCTATGATTTTTCATATCTCACCTATAAATAACTACTCTCCGATTTTCACTCTCATATTGATACATTAGAATCTTTTCCTTCTTTATCTCACCATTCACCATCTCTTTATTACTCGATCATATCTTTTAACTGTGCTCATCTATTCATAAATGGCGATTCGACTTACTGTTTCAAAGCACAATATGGTGGCTAATTTGAACAAGACTGAGGCGAATGTGGCTTTTCATGACATTATTGATTATCTTCTTTGGGTCGCCAATCGATTCGCGCTTTTAGTTGAGCCAGATATCATTGAACCTTGATTCAAGAATTTTGGGCTAATGCTAGGGATAATATGGAGGAAGATGAATACTATATTAGATCAACGATTCTTTGGAAGAACTATCAAGATATGTAAGTCTCTATTAGAGAAGATTTGTTATTTGGTGATGAAGAAGGGCTATTCGTTTTGACAAGCAACCGATTTGGGATACATTTAGGGATCTTGGTTATGAAGGGTCTTTGATGAACAAACGCTCAAGAAAGCTTTATTTTGTCCTCAATGGAAGTTTTGATTCATGTATTGCTCCATTGTATAAGTGCTAAAAGTACTTTTGGGAGCGATTTGGGTAAATTTTGCATCTGCGATGGTTGGATTAGCTACAAATCGAGTGTTTAACTTTTCAAGGCTAATTCGGATGGGATGCTTTCACATATATCATCTGGTCAAAATGGTTGATGTACCCAAGGTTTGTCTGAGTTTTCTTAAACAAGCAATTGGTGATGTACCAAAACCTGCGATTTGTTACTGTCATTGTGCAACAAGCCAAAATCTTTACATTTATGGCGAGGAAAAGTGATTTATTCAGAGGTCCGGATACACCATTAACTACTTCCATGATGGAAGTTGTTCAAGTATTAGAGTTGATCTTGAAGATGATGAAGGCAATGAAGGTAATGCACTGCAATCGCCTCGCAAATTCTGGTTCTCAAAGTGTTGCATCTTGAAGGTGCGACATCTCAAGAAGGTACCGCAACTCATGATCTCGCTTCTCAAGTATTGAAGTTCAAGAAAAAGTAGCGAGTTCACCTTCTACATCTTCACAACAATCATTCTCGTTTCTCAACCGGAGGAACATTCACCGATTCAAGGAGATGCTTCATACTATTTCCCTGAAGAGTTAACATTGGATAATTATGTTTTGACAAGGGAGTTGGTCAAGTTGAAAAAGACACCGAGGTTCAAGCAAAGCAGTTAAGAGATTGATGCTTAGGTATAAGAGGTTAAAGAATTTTATTCGCCTTTTATCAAACGTTATCGCTATGGGTTAAGGAAGAATACAAGCGAAGGCAATTTAAGAAGAAAACAAAGGCAAACGGTTCCTAAACCATCTTCCACCAATTGGGAGGAATTTAGAAGAAAAGAATTTGAAAGAAGATGTTAAGGAAAAGAACCTCAAATTCTTGAAGAGCATGTTATCATTGAAAGTACTGAAGAAGAAAGGACTGAAGATCATCAAAGTACTGAGCAACAAAGTACTGCTCTTCATGGAACTTTCAGACAAGAAGTTATTACTCCAAGAGTATTAGATTTTGAAGAGGAAGTTGGTCCTTCAACAACTGTTATTCATGATGAAGAACAAGCTGGTCCTTCAACAGTTCCACATGAAGATCAAGTTGGTCCATCAACAACTGCTATACCAGAGGAAGTTGATACACCTCAAAGAATACATACCGCTAGTGATGATGAATTAATTGCAACTATTTTGCATGATTTATCAAAGCCAAGGGTCATTACTATTCCAGAGTGCAAGAAGAGGAACAATCAAGAGTTTCTCAACTGCTATTGATCCTAAGGATAAAGGAAAAGGTGTTTTGGTAGAAGTAAAGAAGAAGAAACCAACTTTAGCTACGCTTAAGAGTCGCTCAAGATGCTTTGAATGAACAAGCGACTAGAAAGATTCAAGAAGAATTAGATGCTAAAGATAGAAGACAAGGAAGTCAAGAAGCTCGTAATAGATAAGTAGCTAAGAAGTTGCATGAGGAATTGAATGTCAAGATAGTGAACAATTAGAGTCACTTTGTACTTGTTTCTTTTATGCCTAGAAGACCAAATCTTGCTAAAGAAAGGAATGCCATGATGGCTTATTTGAAAGCTAGAGGTATAAGGGATTGCGTGTTGAATTATATTGATATGAAAAGACTATATGATGCTGAGAGAGAAGCTTATAAGAAGGATGTTGCAAGCATCAAAGATTATAAAGATGAAGCTACTTGGACTGAAGCTGAAAGAAAGAAAAGTTTGAAAAGAAAAAGGAAAACTGAAGTTGATAAACAGTCTTCAAAGAAAGAGGAAGTTGAGCATAATAATTGTTATGGATTTTTGGATGGTTTACACACACAGAAGAGTTGGTTCACACACACAAGAAGTTTGGAGATTTATTGAAGAATTGATTACGAAGAAGATTGATTATCATTTATTTGATGTTGTAGTTTAGTTTCACAGGTTTGTGTTCTTATCATATCTCAAAGTGGGTGTTACACTTTGTAGATAACTTGTTCGTGCTTAAAGGATGTTGACGAAGACTTGCAAAATCTAGTTTTCATAGGTCAAGGGGTGGATGGATGAAGACCTAGTTAACTATCACTTAAAGGAGTTACATTGTAGTGCTCAGTGTCTCATTGAAGATGAGGATTTTTTCAAGAGGTTGCGATCTACTTATATTTTTGGTTACCAGTATAAGTTCAACGTCACGTGGACAAACAAGACATAAGATACAAGTTTGGGTTATTTTACTTCTTCATCAAATAAATGATAATCAATCTTCTTCGTAATCAATTCTTCAATAAATCTCCAAACTCCTTGTGTGTGTGAACCAACTCTTCTGTGTGTAAACCATCCAAAAATCCATAACAACTCTTCTGGAAGTGATGAGAATAGTATGCAACTTAAACTGAATTAATGTACAAACCGTCATATGTTGTTGTGTTCTTTCAAAAGATGGAGCTTCTTTGGATGATGTTGTAAAGAATAAAGATACTTTGATAAAGTGCGAAACTACAATCTAAAGACAAAGACAATCATTCCTTGAAGTGGAAAAGTGAAAGATTAATTTACAAAGGAACTTGCGGTCAAACAAGTAGAATTCAAGTTAGGGAGGATTGTTGGGATATGAAAATCTTTGAGCAGTTAAAGTCTTCAAGATTTACAAAGTCTTGCAGAATGGCAAAGAAGCGGAGAAAGTCAAAGAGTCAAATCTTGCTAAAGATAAAGTCAAAGCATCGCATATGAAGGTTGTAGGATATTAGTTTTCATATACATCAAACCATAACACAAAGTGGCGTATAAATGGAAATTCTAGAGAGAAAGTTAGAGGTTTAGGAACTTAGTGAGAGAAAGTGAAAGATATTATTATGAGCTCCAACTCTCTACCTTGGGAGGTAGAGAGTATTTATAGTCTTACATAAACGCCACACATCGGGTGTGGATCGGGCATACGAGTGGGTAAAGACCCGTCCGTCCTCCACGGTGTTATATAACTAAATACTACTTAACTTAAAAGAACTACGACTACGAGCTTTTAACGATTACATATACTTGAGGTGACCGACTCTTTAATACACGGAATTTTCTAATTCCTAACAATCTCCCTAAGGAGGTCACCTCAATCATGTACTAAAATTACATTGAATACGATAGATATTACATTAACAATTGTTCTTGCATTCTTGATGTAGTACTTTGCTCCTAAGCTCGTAGTCATTGATTCTTCACATTGCATGTTTGGTTACTCCAAGTGGAGGTCTTTCTCGATCCACGTGATGATAATTTTGAGCCGACTTTTGAGATCATCGGCTATCAAAAATCTCGAGACATCCATTGTGGTGTTGGTATTATGTGATGTTGTGACTTTAGGACCGACATGCTCACATTCGGATCATGATATCTTCTCATCGAGTTGCGGAAGCTTTAGTTGATTCATGATATTGGCGCAACATAGCGAAGCATGGAGTGAAAATATCGAGTCATTGATGCACTAATCATGATTTCTTTGAGATGAATGTGTTAAGTGAGCATGCGGCTAAGGATTGACCGTTTCATTCGTCACCGCAAACATAGGGACGATACTGCATACAACGATTAGCAATAAATCGCACGAAAGTGTCTTTGATCACTTCGTTGAATTGAGGTACACGCCCACGGTTCCCGTTGATCAAGACAATCACCGCTGTGATCGGTATAATTCAAGAATTCCCTTGACAGGGTTTGTAGATTGCTCTAGTTGTTCTCACACCGGAACGTCTCAAAGAAGACAACACAGAGTGAGTGAACCGGTAATTTAAGTCCACCGATTGATGAAAAGAGATTTGAAAAACAATCGTGTATTACTCAATAGAAATTGTTTTTGCAATACAACAAGGTTTTATTGAAAATCAATTATCAATCATAAAACACCTTTGATTCGAAAAACATTAGTACACGGTCGACGTGCTAAAGAAAATAGTTTTTAAGCACAACGACCGGTTTTTCAAATGTATCCGTCGATCCATAACTGAACGAGATTGATTCAAGAGATTGAATCGCCCCATTGTTTCTGCTCATTGTCACATGGTTGATCTATATAATAGATCTCACATGCCACCTACCGTGAGCTTGTTTGATGTTGGCTCGTAAGGCTTTCCATCTTCATAGTGAATATGTATACATCACTCGGATGTTACGGCAATACCACAAGGATAATGCGAGGACTCAAGATATAATCTCTCTTTCCACATTGTGTGAAATGTAGAGTCTTCATTGAAAGTGTCCTAATGAGATTTATTGATGATCTCGTGGCTCTAGACTCAATTTTGTGCATATTTGGATCATGTCTTGGGAGACTAGGAGAGGGTCTCCTTCTTCAATATCAACAATCTCTAAGAGAAAGTTGATAGATAATGTCGGTTTCCGTGAGAATGAAACAAGTCCTTTTAAGAGGAACTTGAGTGGTTTGGAAAGTTGAAGTGCGGTGCGTCCTTTGGGTCCATGACGTCTTGTCTTCAATACCGATGTTACCATCGATAGCATATGAATTGAACCGGTTTACGCCTCTAAGGTTGAATAAATGGAGGCTATTTGTTTTCACCCTTTCTCATTCAATTTCTTTTAATTCTTCAACCCCTTGGTGCTACCGAGACTTCATAGCTAGAACCTTGTTGGGTTTATTCCGATTACTAGCTCGGTCTTAGTCCGCACTCTTCCCATATCTCATTTTCTCCTTTTATCATCATACCTAAGGACTTCTACACTAACTAGTGGATTGTCCTCGGTAGATCCCTCCGATTCTGGCGGATCATGGGAACACATACCTAACCTTATCATCCTTATATCACCGTACATAAAGTAAAGTTGGTGGTCAATTTGGTATTGTACATCCGCCATTGGAACCAATTGAAACCATTTGAAAATCAATCCGGATACTTGTGATATTTATTATCAAAACATTTTGTACCGAATTGTTTTGATATTTTTAGAACAGTGCTCCCCTCAACATGTGCATCAAATGTTTGAAATCGTTTTGCACACGGAGGCAAGAGGAAGAATTTACTTCTTTGATTACCATTTTCTAAAGATATCAACATCACTTCCCGATCAAATCAAGAAGATAAAGCATTTCCGGAAGGATGAGGTTTTCATAAGTTTGCTCCCCTCAATATGTGCATCTAAGTTTGAAAAGAGTTTTGCACATAATAGGAACACACATTGAGAAAAATGATCACATTTCAAATCATAGGTTTAAGATAGATGCTCCCCTCAACATGTGCATGGAAAATTTGAAATCGTTTGTCACATGTGGGAAGGATAGCATGTACATCCTTATAAAACCATTTACCGAATTATCGGTTTAAACCAATTTAAATCACACATTCTCCCCGATCACAATTATCAAATCATTTGAGATTTGTGATCTCTTATAGATTTAAATTGATTTTGAAAGCTTTTAAGGGAATTGTGACTTGATTATGAAAGCGTTTAACTTATAAGGATCGGATTTTAAGACTTTAAACTCCATTGATAAAACATGCATGTACATCTTTTGAAAACAAATTAATGCCAAATAACGTTTTAATTTAATTGAAATCATTCTCCCCTCAATCAATGACATAGGTTGTTGATTGAGAGAGAGATTTTGACAAATAAGTCCCGATGATTATCAAAATAGAGACCGAGTTATTTTTCAAAGCATTTAGTTTTCGCAGATAAATGTTTATAGAAGCGAGCATGGAATTTTGAAAGCATGATAAAACATGGCTCGTTCTTTCTTTTTAAAACCGGGTTATTGCACGAAATGACAATAAACCATTGTTTCTCTTTCTCCCAAATTTTTTTTTTTTTTTTTTTTTAAGAATTGAACAACATCTAAAGTCCGTGTCATTCTTTGAATGACAAAGACAAATACCGTAGATATTATTGAACCAGAAAAACATAACAAATTTACAATATTTTTGAAGATTTTTGAAATTTTGATTTTATGGATTTTGAAGGTTTTATATTTTCTGTTTGATTTTTTGAGGTTTTATAATTTTGTATTTTGTTTTTCAATAGATATATACAAGAGATAGATGAAGATAGACCTTTACTCCTCGTCTTCCTCCACGAAGACGTTTGAGTGTTTCGGTTGAAGACTTTTCAAGCCAAGGCGTGGAAGAATAAACTCAAAACGTTCTCTTGGAAGAGCTTTGGTGAAGATGTACGCTAGCGATATTCGAGACCTCACAAAATAGAGTTCCACCACACCTTTTTCCACTTGTTCCCCGATGAAATGATGTCGAATGTCGATATGCTTTGCTCTTGAGTGTTGAACGTTGTTGCATGAGAGAGCAATAGCACTTTATTGTCACAAGATGTAGGGATTTTGTTGAATTCAAAGCCATAGTCGATAATTGAGATCTCATCCATAAGATTTGAGCACAACAAGATGACATGGCTATGTATTCACCTCTGTAGAGGAAATAGAAGTACTCATTTGCTTCTTGAAGACCACCACAAGCTTATCACCCAAAACCGAGCACCTCCGGATGTACTTGACGAGTATCTTGACACCGCATGGTCAAGATCTGCATAGGTCGTTAGTGACATACGGTGTCCTTGGTACCAAAGACCCATATTGATGGTTCCTTGGAGATACCGAAGACCCGTTTAACCGCTTCAAGGTGCTTTTTAGTAGGCTTAGCACGGTATCTAGCACACATGCAAGCAATGAACAAGATGTCGGTCTACTAGCGATGAGGTACATCGGGATCCAATCATACTACGATATTTCGTTTGGTCAATCATGATCCCTGAGTGGTCCTCATCTAGTTTGGTTCGATCAATCATGGGGTGTCAGCAGGTCACTTGAATCAAATCAAATTTCTTTAAGATCTCTGTTGCATATTTAGATTGATTTATAAAATGCCTCCGGACTTTGTGAAATTTGTAATCCCAAGAAAATGACATTTGTCCCATCATTGACATTTGAAATTTTGAACTCATTTCATTTGAAAACGATTACATTCCATTGGGTGCAGCCGAGGCAAAAATAATATCATCCACATAAATTTGAACATGAATTAAATGTTTGCCCGACTTCACGGTGAACAATGTAGGATCAACTGCTCCTTTGCTAAATCCGGTAGATAGAAGAAACTTTGTGATGTATCATACCATGCCCTGAGCTTGCTTTAAACCGTAAAGAGCCTTCTTCAAACGATAAATGTGGTGGGATGCTCTTGATTCACAAATCCTTCAGTTGGTGACATAGACGACTTCTTTAAGATCTCCATTTAGAAATGCCGTCTTCACATCCATCGATAGACTACCATGTTCTTACTAAAGATTAGCGAGAAAGATTACGATTGCCTCGATTCGAGCAACTGGAGCAAAATATTCTTCAAAGTCAATACCTCCTCTTGACGGTAACCTTTAGCAACTAATCGAGCCTTGTTCTTCAATACATCACCATGCTCATCTAGTTTCACTTTGAAGATCCATTTTAGAGCAATAATCATAGCACGCCTCTGAGCGGTACTAACTCCCATACATCAAGTCGATCAAACTCATGAATTTCATCTTGCATGGCATTGAACCACTATCTTCATTCATGGCGGTTTTAACATCTTTTGGTTCGATCTTAGATAGTACGGAGTTGAAGAAGCACCATAAGGCATCGGTTGCAAGTTGTTTCCGTGTTGATACGGACGTGAGGGATTTCCAATGATGTTGTCTAATGGATGATCGTGAGTCCATTTTTCGAGGTGTTCATGTGGTAGTTGTTGAGGGACTCAAGTAGCAGAGTCGATGTCTCGAGGAAGATGGTTCGAAGAAGATTCGAGAGCAAATATGTTTCGAATGGAGCATCTTCAGGAGCGAAGAAGGATTAACTTCATCATTGATGCCGAAACATTTCCATGATGTACATTAGAAGAATGATGATTTGTTGATGAGATCGAAGGATCGTGAGCGCTTCTTGACTTAAAGATATTGAGACCGAGGATTGACTTCATTCACGTGAATATGAGCGACCTACGTTATAGGAATCGACACCTCATTAGTACTTGGATCATAAAGTTCATCAAACATAGGATCAAACAATTTCTTTAAATCATCTTCGGATGGAGGTACATATGGAGTTTCTTGAGAAGAGTTTGGAACAAGGGATGAACTAATGGGACTGTTTTGAAGTGTGGGTCCGTAATCTGAGTGTCCAGGAGCCATTTGACCGGTCACTCATCAAACGTAACGTGAATTGTTTCCATGATATTTCGGGTTCTTTTGTTGTAGATTCGGTATCCCTTTTGTTTGATGCATATCCTACAAATACTCCAATGTCGACTTTAGCCCTAAGTTTGCCTAAGTCTTGTCCCTCATTAGTCGGATAACACAATGCACCAAACACACGAAGGAAAGAGATTAGGTTTTCTGTTGTGGACAAGTTCATATGGAGTTTTCCATGAGCAGTGTGAATCGGGAGCGATTTTGTGTGTAGCATGCAAGTGGCAATAGCTTCACCCGGAGAAACATTGGAACCTTTAAGTAAATCGACATTGTTCTATGGCTTCTACAAGAGTTCGATTGTCTTTCAACTACACCGTTTTGTTGAGGAGTTCGTGGAACACTTCTTTGATGGTCGATTCCAACGCTTTCATAAAATTCAACGAGTTGTTTGTTGACAAACTCGGTTCCATTGTCTGTTCTTATTATTCGATTGCTTTGTTAAGCCTAACTCGCACTGCTTGATGAGTTTGATGATGATATCGTGAGTTTCATCCTTTGTCCTTAAGAACTTGACCGGTGAATCTAGAGTAATCATCAACCACAACTAACACATATTTCTTCCCAAATATATTCTCGCACCTCATTGGTCCACATAAATCCATATGAATCATATGAAGAACTTCGTGATGAGTTAGTAGGTTTGGGTTTATGGGCATACTTCTTGCTTTTTCCCAATTGACATGTTGAACAAAGGTGATCCTTTTCGTACTTGAGTCTAGGTAAACCTACAACTAAGTCCTTTTCGGTGAGATCATTGATGGTATCAAGTTCGGGTGATTGAGGCAGCGATGCCATAACCATGACTTTGTTTTAGAAGCCTTTGACAAGAAGCAAATAGGAGAAGACTTCATCATATCTTCGATGGAGATGGTGTATAGATTTGAACCACGTGAGCCTCTTAAAAGTTCCTTACCATCAAGTTCTCTAACGAAGCGGTATGTTTTCAAGGCTACTTCTAGATCCGAATCGCGAGATTGACCAACAGAGAACAAGTTGTGACCAAGACCTTCTACATAGTAAACTCGAGATAACACTTTTGCCAACAACATAGTCTCCATAACCCATAATAGCACCGAAATGATCATTCCGAATCTAACGGTCCCGATGAATTTGCTCACGAAGTTCATGAGCCGTGACCGGTCATGATCATATGCTTGGAGCGACTGAGTCCAGTACCATAGAACGATTTGAGCGATCTGCGGTTGAACCACGAGACAAGAATGGATAATCTGGATAATTGGGATCCCATGCAAGAATGGGTTCCATTTGGTTAGTAACAATGGTTGGAACACCCACATCGTAAATAGAAGCATTTATATCGGAAAATAAGGCAATGGAATCATTGTGAATCGATGCGATACTAGTGTCTCAGATAGCCACATTCACGGTGTGATCACTTCTTAGGGAATAGTTCTACCGGTGGGCATCCATTTTCTAGTGGGCATTATCGATTAGTCTTATGACCAGCGGTATCCAATAATAGCCTATTTCTTGAATGTTCTTCCTGTGGGTTTCCCTTTGTTTTCTAATTTTCATTCGTTTTGCCTTTTAGCCTCTTAGCATGAATTTTAGCATTAACAATATTAACTAGACAATTAACATCATTAGGCGAACATTAACACCACATTCATGATTAGAGATGTAATTCAAGCGGACATCAATACAAGGTTTGCAAATAGTATCGAATTGAATTAATTACAACGACGCCTATGGCTAATACTAGAATCAACACGATTCGCTTTATTCGATTCAAACTTAAAGTTCCTAGATTGTTCTTCTACTTTTCCAAAGGCACATTCTTAGCTTGCGAGGTCCTATCATTCCTTGTATTGTCTTGAGACTTTGACCGCTCCCTTTAATGTCACCGATTACTCTGTAGAGGAATGGGAACATTAGTTGGTTTTACTACTCTTTGCATCACTGTTTAGATGTCTTTGGGATCTCGAACTACATGCTGAGCACACTAAGGTTCACTTTCTTGAAACTAGAATCTTGATATTTGAACTCCTAGAAGGCACACATGAGTTTTCTTTCTTAGCATTGTGATCCGGAATCGAACTACTTAAAGGCACACTACGGTTCACATTCAAAACATTGGGAATCGAATGAATATCATACTTGGCATTAGGCATCGAGCATGGAATCAAAGGATTAACTCTCTCACCTAATGACTTTGGGCATATTGTGATCAAGCATTCTAAGATTTCTTGAGATCGTTTGGCATATAAGCATGCATGTCCAATTGCATTATCATGAGGTTTCTAACTTATCCTCTTCAACAATCTCACGAGACATTCTAGGCAATCCTTAAGGGATGAGAAGTATGTTTGAAACAAGTTTGTTGTTCACGAGATGAGGAGGACATATTTCATGACAAAGCATATTTATTATAAGAGTGAACCTTTGATACACCATTCTCCCCATTGGCTATGGGCATTTTCCTTTACACGACTCTTGATTCTCAATTTCCTTTTGCAATGAAGCTATTTGTTCGTTATTTTTGTTACGAGTGACCTTTATTGATTCAAATAACTCATTGAAATGACGTTTAACCTTTTCATTTCTTCTAGAAAACTTTCATTTTCTTTTTGTAATGCATTTACTAGGTTTTGAAGATGAAACGTTTGAGAATTCGAGAGTCTAAAGGAGGAGGCATTTGGGAGCTGTCATATTGTTCGTTTGACCCTTTAATTGAGAGATTTGGGCTTTCAATTTTACGATCGTGTTGCAATGAGCTTGAATCATTCATCACGTTTGTTAATTTGAAAAGCGCATCAAACTCGGAGCATCCGAGGATGTCTTGATATTTGAAGTTTTGACATTTTCTTTAAGATGTTGATATTTTAGTTGTAAGTTAAAATGCTCAACCTCTAGTTTAGAAAAATGTTTAACCAAATTGTCGTGATCATCCGGTTCAATTTTCTCGTTTAGTTTAGAATTAGTTTTTCAAGCTCAATGACACGATCATGGGAGACTTTCGTGGCAACAGATAGTTCATGAAATTGGGAAGCATTAATAGAGCAATTTGAGCGATGAAAACACATCTTGAGCAACACATTCGAGTAATAAGAGTCTCATTTAATGTGTGCAAGTTCTTCCTCTCAATCTCATTATATTTTAGTGCACGCTCATATTCACTAACTTCAACAATCATTGCATCAAATTCCTTTTCCATTCCCTTAATATCGGTTTCTATCCCTTTTAAGACTCTCAAAGTGATCTTTTAGAAGTTTAAAGAAAGGCATGACCTCGGTTAAATAACATTCTTTCATTTGTTCAAAACCCTTTCTCCTTGATTATACCGATTGGTGTGATCCTTTTCTTGCAAGTTTTCTCAAAATCAACAAATAGTTGAAATATAACGTATTGGCTAATTAAGGTCTTGCTTTTAGTGGCAATTGTTCTAGGAACAAGATGCATTGGTGTATTAGGAGGATACACGATCGCTCTAGGCATTTTCCAAAGGGAGGGTTTGTTTCAACAATATTTTCACTTTACCTTATCTAAATCCATTTTCTAGAAGACTTGTTCGGGAGTCAACAATGTCGAGGCTTAAACTTATTCAAGGAAATCCAGTTTTCCTTCTTGTAGTCATGAGGAGTGATAATTACTTTTTCTCTTTGCATTTAGGATCATTTAGTTTCTTATTCATCTTTTCCTAGTGATTTCATCTAGTTTCTTATCATCCTCTGTGCACTCAACGCAACTAGGTTTTGTCTAGGTTTAAGAATCTCATTGCCATCATAGATCACACTTTGAGTCGCTTTTGCTATCTTTCCGTACTCGTGGTTGGGTTTATCTATAATGGGAACACTATGCTTATCGCTTAGAACTCTATGTTTAGTGACCATGTGAGCATCTGAATGGTGTTTCCTTGTATGTACAACTTGTTTTCAAGTTTGTTTTCAAAGTTTTTGATTAGAAAAGTCTCTCAAGAGTTTTGATTCCTTTGCATTAAATTCTTGCTTAAGCATTTTCACATTTTCTTGAAGTTCTTGTTTTTGCTTAGTGTTTTAGAAAGTTTTTCTTGCAAGGAATTTAATTCTTGTTTCAATACTTTTCTCTAAAATTACTTTTTCGAATGATTGCATACACTTGGTCATCCATTTCGCTCACGAGTGGTCAACTCAAATTTTGCACGTTGTTCATAAATAGCAACACGTTCTTTATAGGCATTTAGTTCGAAATTACGGAATCATCGAAGCACGGCGGTGTATTCATCAAAATATAGTCATTGTTGACTGCGGAGATGCATCACTCGGTACAACTTCACTTTCACTTTGTTTCACATATTGATCATATGGGACAACATTGATATTACCCATATTTTCAATATTTGATTCAATAAGTTGATAGTACTTTGTCATGCATCTTTTGCACATCGACATCATCGTATAGTTTTAGTACCTCCGAGATAAGTTTGTCTTTGGAAAGGCCGACTTGTGGTGAAGAGGAGACCTTGGGAGAAACCATTGGAGAAATGCTAGCCATAAAGATTGTGTGTGCGATGGGTCCATCATCCACATCGAGTCGTATGCATCACAATCGGCGACTTGAAAGGCATTCGATGATTGTGACCTATTTCACGAATAAATTGCTCATCCACATCGCATCATAGGTCTTGGCATTGCCCTCGGCTAGAAACAGCAATTCCTCTTCATCCAGCGGCACCATTATCCCGAGCTTGTACAAAAGATCTTATCTCTTAAATGTCGGCGATGCGTGGGCGCTTTGGAGATGTGCGGTTCCTTGCTATGTGTCCCTCACCACCACGGTTATAACATTTGATTGGCTTAGCTTGACCTTGATTACCATTCCTTCCTCGATTCTAATTACCGGCATAACCTCTACCAGCTCCACCTCTTCCCCGATCATACTGTCTTTCTGAATGGTTGCACCACAATCCTCCCATCTTTTTGTTAGCTTGATTGTGTGGGTTAGATGTTTGTTACGAGGTTGTTGTTGGTTTGTGGGAGAGAATTCATGTTTTGACTAATCGGAAGAGCTAGTTGATTAATGAAGTTACCAGCGTGTGCATCAAAGCATCGACTTGTTTGAACATAGGATCGGGAATGAGTTTGTGATTACCATTACCCAAGGGTATGACTTGTGAGGCTTTGGTTGTGATTCCGATGTTTGAGTAGAAGGCGTTGAGTCATTAGGCGAGCTTGACTCTCCACGGTTGGTTTTAAAGCGATTAAGAATCATTTTTCAAACATAGCATGTCTCTCATTACGAAGGAGGAAGGCATAGAGTTGCTCATAGTTTGTATTCTTCAATCCTTTAGTGAGCTTCACAGAGGTGACAAACTTGTGCCATTCGGGATTCATGTTGTTCACAAATTTTGAGTTCATTTGAATGTTAGGCATAGTCATTCGATGTTCCTCATATCATTAACCAACTTATGAAATCTCACATAGTACTCATAGACACTCTCATCCGGTTTCATCTTGAAGTGTTCAAATTAGTCATAGAGTTGTGATTCTCGGTCTTCCATAGTTAATTCGAACACGAGAGAAGCATCTTGACATTATCCCATAACGCCTTTGCTTGGTGTTGTGATTGATCGACTTGTAGATGTCTTTAGGAAGACCTTGAAGAACAATGTTAGAAGCCACGATATCCGCATCAAATCTCTTTTCTCCTTATCATCAAGCTCATCATACATTTTAGGTCCGTCCATTCCGTAAATAGGGTTCCATCTTCATTAGTATCAAGTATATCTCTAGTTGTCTCAACTCGACACGGTCCTTCATCAATGGATTTGAGAATGTTGACACCATTTTCCTTT
Organism: Chrysanthemum lavandulifolium; assembly: GCA_022545495.1. NCBI lineage: Eukaryota > Viridiplantae > Streptophyta > Magnoliopsida > Asterales > Asteraceae > Chrysanthemum > Chrysanthemum lavandulifolium. Next base: position 44,092,987 of record CM040238.1, on the reverse strand, counting down.
CCAAGGCGGTACAATCGATTCGTTGAGCCCAAGAATCGTAGTCGATTCATCGAGCATGGGTGGACGAGTATCGAACCACCGCTTGAACATCCTCAACAGCGGTGGAGATGATAGTAGGAACGTTGGTAGACATGTTAACAGATTATACGGGATTTTATAACTCTATGATTAAACCGGAAATAGATTCTTTCACGGGATTTTACTAAATCAAGAGAAAACCGTAAACAATCACCCAAGTCGCTAGAAGATAATGCACCAAGTCGCTAACACCTAATTCGCTACACCCAAGTCGCTAAAGTCTCAAGTCGCTAGACAAATGCAAGTCGCTAAGTAGTAACTCGCTAAACCTCAAGTCGCTAGCAAAATTTTGGCGACAATTGCTACTCAGTCGCTAAAGATTCAAGTCGCTAAAGAGCAACTCGCTCTGGACAAGTCGCTACCACCAAGTCGCTACCCGTGAGTGGAGAGTCCACTACTTGTCTTGTTAATCGCTAGGTCTAAGTCGCTAGCTCCAAAGCGTAACTCGCTACAAAATGTTAGGCAAGTCGCTACGAAGAAAGAAATCCAGTATATCAAGTCGCTAGCAAGAAAAACCACATAAACATCACTTTTCAATCCAAAACACCCCAACCAAGATGATTCAAGCTTACCAAATGAAAACCTAAACACTTGTGATGATTCTAAACATAAAAGTACTAACAAAATCCAAGCTTTAACACAAGAAATCAACCAAATGATGCACAAACCACTAAACTTTTCAAACTCAAAAACCACCTAAAACCACTAAAATCCAAAGATGTGCAAGATATGATCTAACCATGGCTCTTGATACCAATTGTAGGATATTAGTTTTCACATACACATCAAACCATAACACAAAGTGGCGTATAAATGGAAATTCTAGAGAGAAAGTTAGAGGTTTAGGGAACTTAGTGAGAGAAAGTGAAAGATATTATTATGAGCTCCAACTCTCTACCTTGGGAGGTAGAGAGTATTTATAATCTTACATAAACGCCACACATCGGGTGTGGATCGGGGCATCTGATGAGGTAAAGACCCGTCCGTCCTCCACGGTGTTACATAACTAAATACTACTTAACTTAAAAGAACTACGACTACGAGCTTTCTAACGATTACATATACTTGAGGTGACCGACTCTTTAATACACGGAATTTTCTAATTCCTAACAAAGGTCAAAGTCTTGCAAGAGTTAAAGAGCATTTATTCATTTATGGAAAGTCTTGTAATTCTAGAATAGATTACTTGTCGTACAAGGATACAATTGTAAACCGACTAGGGTTATCCTTGAGCCTATAAAAGGACCCTAGATTGGCATTAAAAAGCAATTCATAAGTCTTAGAGTTTACAATTACAAGTTGTTTAGAGTTTAGAGAGTTCGATAATCTTAGAGTTGTTAAAGTATCTCATAAGAAAGCGATTTAGAGTTATTAATAAAGTTGTTCTTCTTAGATTTATTGAGTAAATTCCGCACTTAATAAAGATTACTCGGTGTTTCATTGTTAATAACTTAGGATTTATCCGAGGTTATTAAACCTTAAACAAGCTAGTTAAGTTAGTTTGGTTAGAGTACATCGATCCAATATATATATATATATATATATATATATATATATATATATATATATATATATATATATATATATATATATATATATATATATATATATATATATATATATATATATATATATATATATATATATAGTGAAGCGTTCAAATGAGAAGAGATTTTTTGTGAGAGCGAGAAGAGATCTGGACCAAGCAAATCTCATCTTAATATCAATTTGGCGGAATGGCATTTTCACCAAAAATTAAAGGGGTTTGAGTGTATTATTCGCATTTGCTTCCCTAACAAAAAATATCCCCACAAACAAAACAAGCACAAATAATCCTATCTTCTCGATCATAAAACCACATAATTCACCGCCATTCAAACCACCAGTAAATCGGTTCCAACCACCACTATTACCGCAGTCATTCAAACCACCGCTACATCTCCATAATTACGGTTTAAATCACAACCGTATTCCACCAATCGATTCTTCTCCGATTGAAGGCGATTTGAATTGGTTGGCGACCAATCTTCAATGGTATTTTGTTTAAAATTTGTGGAAGAATTTGATGAAGAAATATGATGGTGATAGTAAGTTTTATGTTGATTTAAGAATTTTACACGTTAATTTGGTACAAGTTGTGATTAGAAAGCGTTGTATAAATGGCGCCCATTAGGTGTTTGATGAAATTGTTGGGATATGAAAGTCTTGAAGAATGACAAAATCTTGGAAGAAGTCAAAATCTTGCTAAGGAAAAGTCAAAAAATCTTGTTAGCCAAGTCAAATCTCGCAGCTAAAGAGCTGCTATATTCGTTTATGGAAAGCTTTGTTATTCTAGAATATTCTTTGTTTAGATTACTTGTCGTACAAGGTTATAATTGTAAACCGACTAGGGTTATCCTTAAGCCTATAAAAGGACCCTAGGTTGGTATTAGCAAATCGCATTATTAGAGTTTTAGAGAGTTCGATATTAGTGTTTTAGAGTTGTTTGAAAAATCGTATAACAAGGCGATTTAGAGTTATTAATAATATCATTGAAAGTTAAAGTTAATTCTTCTTAGCTTTGTTAAGTAAATTCCGCATACTTAATAGAGTTTGCTTAGTGTTTCATTGTTAATAACTTAGGATTTATCCGAAGTTATTAAACCATAACAAGCTATATAGTTAGTTTGGTTAGAGTACATCGATCCAACAAGTGGTATCGAGCTTGTGTGGAAACTCGACTAAGAAGAAACCTTAAAACCTAGTTAACATCAAAACCTAAAGATGTCGATGAAGTCGTTCCACCACCATCCATCACCTCACTAAGAATACCAATCATTAAGAAGGAGAATCGACCTATGGAGCATGAAGATGAGGCGGTACATTGCTATTACTGGACCATGCACTATGGAATGTAATTGTCAATGGTAATGAAGTAGTTCCGAACACCAGAGATTCTGGACAACCTAAACCACCCAAAGCGGTCTTACCAAAGCAACAATAAGAAATCAATAGAAGGCTCTCAATATCTCGTTATCCGCTATTCGGATGGGCATCTACTCAAGTTCCATGATGCTAAAGATGCAAAGCAACTACGGGCTGCTCTCAAGACAAGGTTTGGAGGTAATGATGCTTCAAGAAGATGCTGAATCTGTTGAAGCAACAGTTTGAAACATTCTTTGTTGGAGAAAGAAGGCCTTGATCTCGCCTATAATGATTCAAAATCTTCTCGACATCTTTGAGCTATACAAAGCGTAGGTTTCGATTGAAGATGCTAATCTAAAGTTCTTAAGGAGTTTGCCATCGACATGGCATGTGATTGCTACTATGATCGAGGACAATGCAGTGCGGATGTTATAGACTTTGATGATCTTTACAATCATCGAAGGTGTATGAGCATGAGATGAATGGCCAAACTAGTTCAAAATCTCACAGATTGCCTTTTGTCATCTCGAAAAAAGCGTTACTTCCACTAAAATCTTGCTTCTCCAACTCAAAGTAATTGTTGATCAAAGTACTATTGCCTATTCTACCCCCACCTTTGCTCATCAAGCCACACCAACACCTACCATCCACTCGGATGAAGTCGTATGCTCTTTCTTTGCACGACAAGCTACTTTACTGTCACTTATGAAGAAGATCTCTCACAGTTGAAGATGATGCTCTTGAAGAAATTGATATCGGTGGCAAGTTGCTATGATCTTTGCAAGGATCGGGAAGTTTATGAAGAAGACAGGAAGAGGCATTGACTTCAAGCCAAACAAGGAATCACTTTTGACAAATCCAAGATTGAATGCTTCAATTGTCAAAAGATGGACACTTTGCAGGAATGCGGGTTTGCTAAATATCAAGCAAGCAGGATGATCGAGAAACCAAAGCTTGAGCTAAAGAAATTCCTATTACGAAACAAAAGCTTTAGTTGCTCAAGAGAATCTATCGAGGTTGTTGAGTCTTGAGTTTGATGATGAACCAGTAACCTATTGTATGGTAGCTATGGAGGAGTCAGTGGAAGAGTTTGATTGGAGCACAGCTTTTGAGGAGGACCCTGGACATGCTACTTTGGAATACATAGATGGTCTAGGAAGCTTTGATTGGAGCATGGAGTGTGAAGATGATTTTGTTCTACTTGCTATGGTAGCCACTTCACCAAGCTCACCCCCTATCTCTGAGGTATGTTCTAAGTGTCATGACTTTTATCAAAAGTACTTAATAGTTGTGTGTTGAAAGAGATAAGCGTATAAGGGCTAGGTGCGAGGTAGCAAGTTATCAAATTACTTTAGAGTCTATGGAAGCCAAAATAATAACACATGAAAATAATGAAATGGCTTGGCGTAAAAGTATGAACAACAGGATTATCGGTTAAAATTAAGTGAATGGAAGTTAAAGCGTAAAATTTACGAAATTGAGAAGCGGCTAAGGAGAGAGATGATTTGTTAGCAAAGTTTCTTTGCTTGGAAAGAATCGGTCTTTCTCATGTCACTTATGTTGAAAAAGCAGAGAAGGGCTTACAATAGGGTGGACTAGGTTTTGGTATGGATTTGATGAGCATTGAAGAAAACCCGCTAGTGATAAGGATGACCTTGATTTTGAGGATATAATTACTAGTGATGATGAAATTATTAACTATGTAGACACATCTAGTAATGAGGAATCACTTAGTGAACCACCTCACGAATATAAGAAAGACAAGGGTTATCATGTTGTCCCACATCCCACCGGTAGTCATCAACTGTTAGACTGATGTTTCTCGTTTTGGTGTAGACAACCTAGAGTTTAGGAAAAAGCACTAGTCAATCTAGGTGCGAAACCCCAAAAGAAACAATTTGAGACACCTAAGGTAGATGATTGTAAGAGTCAGCGGTACCTTGACTCAAAATCTTGCTACATGTTCAATGATACCTTTAGGTAAATCTTCTCAAAATCTTGCTAAACCTTTTGGGATAATTTTGGTCAAAAGCAGTTTTAATCATTCACCTAGAAGACATAATAGTTTTGGTCATAGACATAGAGGAAGCAATTTTGGGAGTTTGGGTCAAAAATTGTGTTTTGTTTGTTATAGTCCTAATCATCTGATTAAGAATTGTGACTTTAACTCAGAGTACCTAAGTAAATTCCCAAAACGAGATCAACCAACCATAAGCCTAGAGAGAATAAACCACGGAATCACTCAAATAGGTCAACCATAGCAATTTCTCACAAGACTATAGGTACCTCACCGAGAAGACCTTTTCAAAACCTCCGTACCTTCAAACACTTTCCAAGGTCTTCGTTTCACCCAAACCAAGACTTTCTCAAAGCATCGCTCAGAACACCCGCCTTATCCGACAACAATATTGTCCGCTTTGCCCATGAGCTCACGGCTTTGTTTTTGTGGCCTCGTTTGAAGACTTCCGGCAGTCACCCAAGCCAGTACTACTCTCACATGAGCACGCTTAGCGCGGTTCCTCGAACTCACTCGCATGAACCACAAAGCGCGTTGTGTCATTGTAAGGCGAATGTTATCTTATGATCCCAAGATCTCCGAGGCCGCACCGATGTGGGATTTGCCTAGGTATTACAATCACCCCCCGCTGGGACTCATCGTCCTCGATGAGGTTTGCCCCACCATCCCGAGCGGCTCAAGAGTGGCTCGATACCACTTGTAACACCCGCCTTATCCGACAACCATATTGTCCGCTTTGCCCATGAGCTCGCGGCTTTGTTTTGTGGCCTCATTTGAAGACTTCCGGTGGTCACCCAAGCCAAGATTACTCTCGCACGAGCACGCTTAAGCGCGGTTCCTCGAACTCCACTCATGATGACCACAAAACACGTTGTGTCATTGTAAGGCGAATGTTATCTTATGATCCCGGCATCTCTCAGGCGCGGCCGATGTGGGATTTGCCTAGGTATTACTCCCGCCACAAAACACCTTTTGGAATAGGAACCTAGGAGATCTAATTACTATCAATCTAGAAGGCGTTACAACTCAAAGAAAGTAGATAGATCAAGGGACTCTACACCATAAGTTAAAACCAAATGGGTTAAGAAGGAAAGTACTAATGAGGGACAAGCAGTACTTTCAGTAAGTGAAAGTGAAACAGAGATTTTGGTTGATACTAATAAAGTAAACTTGAATGAAAAGAGATTTTTATTGAAAAACAAACACAAGTTTTGGAACAACCAAAGATAATTGATCATGTGCTTAAAGGCGATGGCAATTACATACTTAAAGAATTTAAGTATGTAACTCCTAAGGGAACACAAGTCGAGAATGGCTTGGGTTCCTAAAATTAACTAACTCTTTTATCTTTGTGCAGGGCAACCCAGAAGAGGAGCTTAAAGATCATCTAATTGTGGATAATGGTTGCTCTGGAAGCATGACAGGAGCCAAGGAGATTATGTCAGATTTTAAGTCATATTGTGGAGGAAGAGTTGCATTTGGGAATGATGCTAGTGGAGGAAGAATTAGTGGGAAAGGAACCATCAAAGCAGGAAGCATAGACTTTGAGAATGTTAGATATGTGAAGGAACTCAAGTTCAACCTGTTGTCAGTATCTCAGATCTGTGACAAGAAGTATCATGTGCTATTCACTGACAAAGAATGTCTTATTCTTTCCCCTGAGTTCAAACCTGTTGATGATCACTTGGTAATACTTAGAGTACCAAGAACCAATGATGTGTCTACGGATATGAAGAGTCTTCACTCTTCGGGAAGAGCCACATGTTTAGTGGCAAAAGCAACATGAAGAAGCACATCGCTGGCATAGAAGATTGGGCCATTTAAATTTCAAAATATCAACAAATTGGTCAAAGGAAATTTAGTTAGAGGTTTACCCACCAAAACCTACGAGAATGATCACTCTTGTTTGGCGTGCAAGAAGGTAAACAACACAAAGCTTCATGCAAGAAGCTTGAGGAAAGAACTATTAGAGAACCTTTGGAGCACATACATGGATTTGTTTGGACTGTCTCTATTGCAAGTCTAAACAAGAAAAAATCTTGCTTGGTTGTGATGATATGATGAGAGATTCGAGTTGGGTATTTTCTTGGGATTTAAAGATGATACTTTTGATGCTATTCATAATCTTATAATAGCACTTGAAAACCAATTGAGACTCAAGGTTAGAGGTATTAGATGTGACAATGGAATGAATTCAAGAACAAGGTTATGGATGAATTTTGTGCCAACAAAGGGATCAAGAGGGAGTTGACATTGCAAGAACACCACGTAGAATGGTGTTGCGAGAGAAAGAATAGAACTTTGATTAAGCGGCCCGAACAATGCTTGCATTCACAATTACCTATTCAATTCAAATTTGAAGCGTAAGTCTTTGCTTGCTATGTGTATGATGTCGGTCACCAAACCTCGATGAAGACACCTTATGAGTTCTTGATGGGAAACAAACCCAACATTCATTTCTAAAACCTTTTGGATGCCCTCCGACTATCCTCAACACAATTGATAATTTGGGCAAATTTGATGGAAAGTCGGAAGAAGGATATTATTGGGATATTGTACCAACAGCAAGGATTTAGAGTGTACAATAGAGTCACCAAGAAGGTTCAAGATTGTCTTCATGTTGAATTTTAGAAGATCAAGAAAATCGGAAGGGTAAAGGTCACGATTGGATGTTTGATCTTGAAGTTTTGACCTTCTATGAACTATGTACATTAGAGAAGAAAATCAACCTCATACACAATGGAGAAGATTCTGATGATGTTGTTCATGGAGTCCATATTAGACTGATGTTGTTCTTGATGAAGAACCTATACCATTGAACCAAAGAAAATCTTGATGCACCAAAATCCTCATTATCTCTCGAGGATCAAGCTATTCAAGAGGAACTTAATCGGATGCTTTTTCAATATGTAGTAGCACATTCTTATAATGATGATCAAAGAAGAGCTTATAAAGAAGCAAAGAAAAGAACAAGCTGCAGAGTTCTCTCACGATTACTTTAGATCACGTGACTTTGGATGGCGATGCTTTCGACCAAAATCTTGATGCACTGTTGATGACACTTTGGATGATTTGGATGATCCTACCATGCCCGGCTTAGAAGATACCGATGATGAGTTTGAAGATGAAGGTATTTTCTCGATTCAATGAAGATCTTGATTTCACTAATTTGGGTGATAATTATGAAGTTCCACGGACTCTATCTTAAGAATTCATAAGAATCATCCTCTTGATCAAATCATTGGACCTTCTAACTCGGGTGCTTACAAGACACAAAGCTAAGAGTTTTCTAAACCTCATAATGCTTTACTTAGCTTTGTCTATAAGCGAGCAGTGAATCATAAGGACCTTCAAACATGCATTTACTTGTTTTATCTCTCAAGAAGAACCCAAGAATATAGCTCGGGCATTATCTAAAGAGTTGGGTTGAAGCTATGCAAGAAGAACTTCTTCAATTCAAGCTTCAAGAAGTTTGGGTGTGTGTGATCTACGATGGAAAGAAGGTCATTGGTACAAGATGGGTGTTCGAGTCGAGAGAGATGAAAGAGGAATGTCATCAAGAACAAGGCAAGGTTAGTAGCTCAAGGCTCTGAGACAAGAAGAAGGAGTAGATTATGATGAAGTATTTGCTCTCGTGGCAAGGATTGAATCCATTAGAATATTCCTTGCTTTTGCATCTTATATGGGATTTCGGGTTTATCGGATGGATGTCAAGAGTGCTTTTCTATGGCACTATTACGGAGGAGGTTTATGTCAAACGACCTCCCGGTTTTGAAGATCTGCACATCCAAACAAAGTCTACAAGGTGGTTAAGGCTCTTTATGGCCTTCATCAAGCACCTAGAGCTTGGTATGAGAGGCTATCTACTTTCTTATTGCAACATGGTTACAGGAGGGGAGCCATTGACAAGACTTTGTTTATCAAGAGAGATAAGAAGGATATCATGTTGGTTCAAGTATATGTTGATGATATCATATTTGGAGCTACCAAACAGGTCCATGGTTAAGGAGTTTGAGAAGGCGATGCGAATGAATTTCAAATGAGTTCAATGGGTGAGTTAACTTTCTTTTGGGACTTCAAGTTAAGCGGTCAAAGGAGGGAATTTTCATAAGTCAAGACAAGTATGTATCGACATACTTAAGAAGTTCAATTTTGATGCTATGAAGCCGATAACTACACCTATCAAGTCTATCAACTCAGGAAAGGATGAAGATGGACAACTGTTGAAGTCAAGTTATGCGAGATCTATGATTGGTTGTCTTATGTACTAACCGCATCTAGGCACGATATCATGTTTCTTTGTTTGTTTATGTGCAAGATATCAAGTCTCACCTAAGGTCTCTCATATGAATGCGATGAAAGCGGTTTTTAGTTATTTGAAACAACAACCTAAGTTGGGGTTGTGGTATCCAAAGGTATCACCTTTTCACTTGGAAGCTTTTTTAGATAGTGATTATGCAGGTGATAATTATGATAGAAGATCAACCACTGGAGGATGCCAATATCTTGGAAGAAGATTAGTTTCATGGCAGTGTAAGAAGCAAAAAATTGCAGCAACATCCTCTACTAAAGCTGAATATGTGGCTGCTGCAAGTTGTTGTGGACAAGTTTTGTGGATGCAGAATCAACTCTTGGATTATGGGTTCAACTTCAAGAATATTCCTATCAACATTGATAATGAGAGTACAATCTGTATTGTGAATCCAGTTTATCACTCCAAGACCAAGCACATTCAGATTAGGCATCACTTCATCAGAGATTGTTATGAGCATAGGCTCATTAATGTTGTCAAGGTTCACACGGATGATAATGTAGTTGATTTACTCACCAAAGGATTTGATGTTTCAAGATTCAATCACTTGGTGGTAAGCATTGCCATGATTAATTACTGAGCTACATTTAAGGGGAGGGCCGAATGGTTAGTTACATCCTGCGCTTTGCTTAGGGGAGGCAATACAATGCCCACATAAAGTGTTTGTCATTATAGAAGAAGATGGAAAATCATGTTGTTTTGTCCTATGAAAGTCTTGCTCGAAAGTCTTGCTCTGGAAAGTATCGCACACGTGGAAAGCAATCGCTTGTCTTATCAACGTCTTGTCCAACGGTCAAAAGAAGGGTAAATTCAAATAACGGTAACTTTGTTATTATGGGTGTGATTTTTAAATCTTACCTATAAATAACTACTTCCCGATTTTCCCTCTCATCTTTATTTGTATCAATCTTTTCCATATTTCTCTCTCTCACACACACTTACGTATTCAAGAATCAATATCTTTTACCATCTTTCATGGCAAACCTACACACAGTTTCTAAACACAACATGGTGGCAAATTTAGATAAAACGGATGCTAATGTCATCTTCCATGACATAATTGATTTCTTAACTGGTTCTCCAATCAGTTATGCGCTTTTGGTGGAACCTGATATAATTGAGCCACGGATACGACAATTTTGGGCAACCGCAAGGACACATATGGAGAATGATGAATCTTATATTCAAGCTAAAGTTCTTTGGACGGCTTATCAAGATTCTTGAAGCATCAATTCGTGAAGATTTATTGTTTGATGATGCGGAAGGAGCTATTAGGTTTGATAAATGACTTCTTTGGGATACACTAAGAGATATTGGATATGAAGGGTCTTTGGTGACACAACAACATTCAAGAAGCCCTTGTTGATCCACATTGGAAGTACAGGTACATGTTCTTCTTCATTGTGTCACTCTAAAAGTACTTATTGGGAGCAATTTGGTTCAAACATTGCATCTGCACTGGTAGGATTGGCTACAAACCGTATGTTCAACTTTTCACGGCTAATCTTAGATGGAATGCTCTCACACATCTCTCATGGTTCAAGATGGTAAATGTATCCGAGATTTATTCAAGTCTTCTTGAATAAACAACTTTTAGATGTACCAAAGCCTGCAAGTCTTTTACCTATGTGGTACAACCACCAAGATTTTCACATTTATGGCTAAGAAAAGTGACTTGTTCACTGGAAGGAACACTCCTTTAACCACTTCAATGATGGAGGTTGTTCAAGCTATCTGTGATGAAATTGCAGCAGAGTGATGACGGAGAAGGTCGCTTCAACACAAGGTCTTGCTTCTTAAAGTCTTGCATCTCAAGCGCATCATCACAAGGTCTTGCTTCACAAGGTGCGATGTTAATGAAGGTCTGCAGTTTCTCCCACCTCATCACACCATACTACTCCTCCTATTGAGACACCGAACAAATTCTCTCATCATCTACGGAGGAGATAATGCTACTATACCCCCGAAGGTTTAGTGTTAGATAATTATATTCGACAAGGGAGTTAGTCGATTGAAGAAATCCTTTGAAAACATGCCACTCAGTTAAGAGGTTGAGGTTTAAGTTTAGAAGATTAAAGAACTTTGTATGACCATTGGTTAAACATCACGGGTTATGGGTCAAAGTGAAAAGAAGAAGCGAAGGCATTTTAAGAAGACTTCTACAGCAAAAAAGGTTCTCGGCATTCTTCCGTCCAATTGGGGAGGAATTTAGAAGAAGAGAATTTGAAAGAAGATGTGAATTTCATGAAGAAAGGAGAATGAACCTCAAAGTACGAAGCACATGTAAATTTTCAAAGTCATCGAGCATGAAGGTACGGTGTTCAAAGTCTTGAGGATCAAGGTGCTGTGATCAAATCTTGGTTTTCAAGGAACATCTCGACAGAATTAATTACACCAAGGGTGTTAGATTTTGAAGAAGAAGTCGGTCCTTTAACAATTCCAGAAGAAGAAGGCGATACACTCAAACCTATACACCGCAAGTGATAATGAAACTAATCTTTGAAATATTGCATGATTTATCAAAACCAAGGGTGTTAGCATTCCGGAGTTCTTGAAGAACAACATCAAGTTTCTCAATCTCAACCTGTGATAGATCCTAAAGATAAAGGGAAAGGTAAAATGATTGAAACAAAGAAGAAAAAGAAACTTACTTTAGCACAACTAAATTTCTTTGAAGTTGCTAGGAATGAGGAAGCGACTAGAAAGGTACAAGTGAATTAAATCTTTGAAGTTGCTATTGAAGAAGCTAGGAATGAAGAAGCGACTAAGAAATTGCAAGAAGAATTGAATGTTGAAGCGATGTATCATTAAAGACACCTATTCTGTTTACGCTCTACCAAGAAGACCAAATCATGCTAAAGAAAGAAATGCAATGATGGCTTATTTAAAAGTCAAGGATATATTGGATTGCGAAGTTGAATTATGTTGAGATGAAACAGTTGTATGAAGATGTTAGAGAAGCTTATCGAAGCATGTTGATAGTATCAAAGATTTTAAAGATGATGATGCTCGGAAAGAAGATGATAGAAAAGGAAGCTTAAAAGAAAAGAACAAGCGAAGTTGAAGATGTTGACCATCAAAGAAGGTTGAGTTAAGGTCCGATCTGGATGATGAACTAAAGAATTATTTAAGAGTTGTAGAATTTGAGTATTCTAAAGATGATCTTGATAAGAAGACGGAAAAGAAGAAGAAAAACTCCAATAACTACTTTTGAAGTTGTAGAATCAAGGATGGAAATTATCGATGTTTCACGAGAAGATGAAAGCTTGAGTGTTTAATATGCTATGGGATCTATTGCACATAATAGATAGAGAGGATTTGTTTCATTTATATCATTTGGTGCAAGAATATTTTGAACACATTCCATCGAAGGCGTTGGTTTAATCTTGCTTGGAGATCTCCCAAGTGTTTGGGAAACCGAAGAAACAAGTCTTGATGAGATTTGGAAAAATCAAGAAGATTGGGAGATTATCGGTTGGAGATTCTTTGAAGAATCAAGTACATGTTCTAGAGTTAGAAGATGGAACTATGATTCACATGTTAGCGAGACGAAGATATCCGCTTACATCGGATCTTATGAGGAGAATGCTAGAACATGGTATGGAAGTTGAAGAAGATAATGAAAGCGCTCTTATGGTCATCAAATTGTTTATCGGATGGACAACTATGGTCGATGATGATGAATAAGCGGTATGAATCTTTATTGAATAATTATTTTGAAATATCAATATTTTATTCAAAGTACTCACGATTAACTAGTACTTTCATTAAAGTCTTCGCTTGCGATGATTAAACCGATTAATGATTTTGAAAGGAAAACTTTTGTTAAGTGATAAATATTTTGAAACAGAGGTTAAAAGAAATAAATGGTTTTTGAGATGGTAACAACAATAGGTTATCAATCCACCATGGTTACAAAAGGATTGGCTAATCCATGAGCAAACGGCTCTGGTAAATATATCTCAAATCCGTTATATAGTTGACAACTTGCTAATAAGTTGTATGGTAATCAACTCACCATATCAGCAAATGTAAAGAGTTGGCTAGCCCACAAGTAAAATGGTTTGTGGTAAAGGATGTGGAAAAACCATTATATGGTAATTAGTTCACCATGATTGAAAGAACTAACTAGTCCAAAAGGTGCGACTTTTGGTAAAGACAAATCAAATCATTGATAGTGATGATTTGCTCAAAATCATATGGTTATCAATGTACCATGGTCTTAAACACCTAAACATTTGGCTACTCCAGAGTTAATGGCTTTGGTAAAGAGACATCAAAATCCATTAAATTTCAATGATTCACCTCTCACAGGAGTTTGCACATCTAGAAGTGATGAGAATAGACTAAAACTTAACTGAATTAATGTACAAATTGTCATATGTTGTTGAGTTGCTGAAAAGATGGAGCTTGCTGAATGTTGCTGGAAAAGAATTACAATGATAAAGATTACTTTGATGAAAGCACAGAATCTATAAAGACAAAATTTGAAGATAATGTCACAATCCCTCTTTGAAGACAAAGATGTTAAAGATAAATTTACAAAGGAACTTGAAGTCAAGAAAGTAGAATTCAAGTTAGGGGAGGATTGTTGGGATATGAAAGTGCTGAAGAATGACAAAGTACTGAAAGAAGTCAAAGTACTGCTGTTGAAGTCAAAGTACTGCAAAGCTAAAGAACTGCTATATTCGTTTATGGAAAGCTTTGTTATTCTAAAATATTCTTTATTTAGATTACTTGTCGTACAAGGTTATAATTGTAAACCGACTAGGGTTATCCTTAAGCCTATAAAAGGACCCCTAGGTTGGTATTAGCAAATACGCATTATTAGAGTTTTTAGAGAGTTCGATATTAGTGTTTTAGATTTGTTTAAAAAATCTGTATAACAAGCAGATTTAGAGTTATTAATAATATCGTTAAAAGTTAAAGTTAATTCTTCTTAGCTTTGTTAAGTAAATTCCGCATACTTAATAGAGTTTGCTCAGTGTTTCATTGTTAATAACTTAGGATTTATCCGAAGTTATTAAACCCTTAACAAGCTATATAGTTAGTTTAGTTAGAGTACATCGATCTAACAGAAATGTCTAGACTTTTTTCTTCACATGTTTACCTGAGAATAAACTTACTTCACTAGTAAATTTACAAAAAATTTTACATGTGAATAAAAATTTATGAATGTTGGGTGAAATGCTCATAAGAAACAATATACAAATTACCGAAAATTTCACATGCGACTAAAAATTTATAAATGTTAGGTGAAATGCTCATAAAAATCAATATTCAGATTAAAGAAAATTTCACATGCGTTTAAAAATTTATATAATTATGGCACTAACTTTCACTTGTGAAAACATTGTCTTTCACATGTGTATAAAAATTGATGATCCTTTATAAATTGCTAACATCCACTTGTGGGATGTGGGATGTGGTTTGTGGCAAATATAAAGATTGGTTCGAGAAAATGAAGCTTTATGCTCTTTTTTTGAGCACTCTAGTAGCACAAATTGTAGATAATTGAATTATTCGAATTATGGTTAGATATGCATGCAAAAGGGTCACACAAAGATGTATTTATTGATCTGGCCATGGACTTGCATCTACCAAGTGTTAAGAGTGCCTCTATGATTCAATCACATGCTTATGTGATTGAATCATAGAGGGGGTTATTTTACTAGATAGAAAAATAACACGGATAGTTGGTCTTTTGAATGCTCACTATTTGATATTGTATTTCTCCCCTGTTTGCTTTTGGGGTATTGATTTGTTAAGCGCACATTTCTGAGTAAACATAATTTTATACTCCCTAACTAATATTTCATCATTAGAAGACCATAAAACTTAGTAAAGTATTTTAAGTCATCGAGCCATCTAACTCTAATGACCAAAGAAATGCATTATATAAAAAGTCTAGGAAGATTTAAAGTAAAATAACCATTCCCGCAACAAAGCAAAGATTGCTGATGAAGGAGGAGTAACTCATACCTTCCACTAATTGGCAAACGTTATGTGGCGTTGGGGGGTATATATGGTGGGTAAATGGGGTTGATAAAAATGTAGGTGTGTTTGTTTCAAGTGTTGTCAGACATTGATGGCTTAAGATATGATAATGGACGGTTGAAAAGAAATGTAGGTCACACGGATCAGTGACTTGGCTCAAGCTACTCAAATAAAACTTCGAGTAGTTGTGACCATTTATGTGTGTAGTTGAGGTGTTACTGTATTTGCTTATGGTTGAAAATGCATAAATGACCTCAAATGTGTGTAGTTGTGACCATTTATTACCCCTACCGAGTTGTAACTCATTTAAAGAGAGGTGAAAATAGATCTACTATTTTAAAAGAGTGGTGAAAATAATTTACAATGTTTATAAATAAAACTTCACATGATTCTAAAATACTAGTAATGTTTTCGAATGAATATATTCAAAAGAAATATGGGAAAAAAATATGATAACTAGCTCATAGATAAACAAAGTGTCGTTACTTTGCAATGACGAGTTTAGGGTGCCTTTAGAATGCCGGAATTAGAATAAAGAAATGAATTTTCATTTCATTAATATATTTTTTCTTTTTCTTTTTTTTAACTCTTGACTTTCAAACTATAAATTATATACAATTATATTTTATACTTGATAAATCAAATTACCAAAATCGTCACTATTTTTTTCACTTTACGAATTCTACATGGCGAGCAAATACATTTGCCGCCAAACTCATTTTCTCGCTACTTGTTTGCTCATTTCTCTCGATAAAACAACGAGAAAACCCGTTTTCTCGCTATGTCGTATTTTGTAACACACATTTCTAGGGTAGAGATTGGTGGCACGATTTTCAAAGTGTAAATACTGGAAATTTATTGCGAGATATGATATGATCCATTGAGAGATTTGAGGAAAGCCGATTTAAAAAAGATTTTGCGAGTAGAAAATTAAAGTTTGTGAATTGAAGTGAATGATTTCCTTAAAGGGGACTATAGTGATCGAGAGTTTCATTAATTGCAAACACTTCCTCTATATGTTCACCTTCAAACACATGTCATTTTCACACTAAATTTGCTTATTCTTCAACACAACAACAACAAACTCAATCCCGACGGAGTGGGGTATGATATAGGTAGAATGAAGACAGATCATACCCTTACCCGGGAAAAAAAAACTAAGGGTAAAAGAATTACAAATCTTAAAGATTTTGTTTGGCTGACTTTTGTACGATGGTTTATAATGCAATTTATGTAAATGACTTAATTACCCATCTTTATCATTGAAAGTTTGAAACATTATCTTGAATAACAGTTTAACAAACAAAGCAATTATAACCCAGTTGCAGCATGTGTTATACAACACCTAATCTACACTACTCTTTTATATTCCTTTAATTGTATGATCTTTGTTTTGTATATCATATTTTCATTTACATCTAAACACAGACTTTTAACGCCCGGATCCCTATGAACTACAACAATTTTAGTCAAATTAATACTTTGACTAAATTAAAATTTCTGAAACTTAAATTGGGAGTGATTATAACTAAAAATGTAGAATTGAGTTTTTAATTTGTGGATAAGGTTTAATGGTTTGGGATGAAAGAGAAGATACTTATGCAAAAAGAAGTAGGTTAATTTAGTCAACTTTTGTCCTTTTAAAAAATTGTGTCCACAAAAATTGAAACCCCACACACAATGAAAAAGTTTTAAACCTATCACTTTTAGCGTAGAGAATCTACATCCACTCATAAATTCCACAAAATCACACACGCTAAGGTGTCACCCATTAATTGGTGAATTTCATTATAACTTCTCTCTCTTTCATTCCACCAATCGATGGATGACACCTCACATGTGGGTGATTTTGTGGAATTTGTGAGTGGATGTAGATCTCTCTTGAAGATATGGTGGAATTTAATTTGATTCAACTTTTCTTACCAAACACGATATTTCATGGTATTTAAAATGCCAAACAAAAGAATACCAACCTTGCCTCCATCGATGGAGCTCGAACTAGTGCGAGATCTCCATAAACACCTCTTGGGATGCCTTCGCAAACACCTTATCAAAGTGAAGTCATGCTCCTTAGATAAGCAGCCAAACAAAATTTACAGCAAAAGTTTGATTTATTCTACAACTAAATACATAACTAACCTTATAGTAAACAAACTGAAATACAAAAATACTACACAATTATCAAAGAAGCAGATATCTCATGTGTATGTAAAGTTATTGTATTGTATTAACTAAAGTTATTGTTATTTGTAAATTTTGTTAAAAAAAATATATGGTCGCATAACATCACATTGTCAGAAAATATTGTAATTGGGTACATGCAACCGCATTGCGCGAATTCCCCGCTAGTAACTTAAAAAAATTAGCAATATACTTTTTGTGCTAAAATAGCCAAGACATACCGCAATCAATATACACGAACAAACTTTATCAACTTGGGCACAACAAACTGTTAATACTTTGTTTGTGTACTCGAATAATTTACAAGACGATAAACTAGATTGTATATGGAACCTCCTCCCTCCACCTTTGCACCTCCCGCAAAGTATGAACTTTTGGTCAAAAAATATTTTAAAGCCGCCATTTGATTACTTGGACCCCGTTTTATCTAAACTTAGCCCAAAAGCCCAATAGACCCGAGCCTGACCAAACCAAACCCTTCAGCTGATCCGGCCCAATTCAACTGAGTTCAGTTCAGTTGAACAAAGTTCAGAAACTCAAAAAATGAGCATCTCCTACTACCCTTGTTCTTCGTCTTCTTCTTCACTACAACCAAACCATGAATTCAACTCCAAATTTATTAAACCTCTAAATTACCTTAAACCATGTGGGGTCCATCTCTATACAACAAAACGGAAAAAACTCTATGCACCCAGTTCAGTTAACAGGCGTACAGTCTGTGCAACGCACGTGTCACCATGGGATGATAAACCGTACCAGGTGCTTCCTGGTGGTGAAATATCGTACTACGATGAAAGGGATGTTGTGTCGTTTCTTGACCCGCCTAAAGAACTTGTTCCCTTGGACCCCGGTTCTTATAACCCTGCTGCTTATCTTTGGTATTTACTTTTTTATTTGTTAAGTATGCTTTTGTTTATACTTATGTTATTAGGGGGGTGTTTGTTTAAGTTTATATGTGGGCTTATGAGCTTATTTGGTTTCGGCTTATATTTCATAAGCCCCAATTTTCTAGCTTATTTTGATGTTTATTGGCTAATATAAGTTTATTATGACATAATAAGCTTATATAAGCCCAAAGGTTACAAAGTAAGCTGGAAAAACAGGGCTTATGAAATATAAGCCGAAATCGGATAAGCTTGTGAGCTCTTACACTTAAGCTTAAACAAACACCCCCCTTAGAATGTTTTATAGTTTTGGGTTTTACATGTTTGATAATTTTGAAAAATTGTGTGTATGGGGATGTTTGGGTAACGGTTTTGCGTGTTTGGATCAATGTTGCAAAAATCGCTAGGCGTTTCTACCTAGTTATCGGCCTAGGTGGGGACTAGTTTGATTGGATTTTTCTATTTATAAGTTTTGAAATTATATGTATGACCCTACTTTAGTGACTTCAAATAAGCAATAATAAGTTTTAGCGTGAATGTATGGAGTTGGAACAAAGCGAATGAAAAGAGTACAAGAAAAAAAAACAAAGTATAAAGGGAAGATTGACTGCGGCCTAGTCACCGCCTAGACCGAGTTTTTTACAACACTGATTTGAATAACTGATTATTGAAAGTAAGCTATACCAAACATTTACCGAGTTAGGTATAAGTAGCTTTTTGTAATAGATAAAAGTGGCACAACAACAAGTCCAAAACCATTTTACATGCTAGAGAAGGTTACTTGAGAACATTGGTAAAGTTTTGAAGTATGTAACTTACGATGACCATTAAATATTTTCGTACATAGATAGATAGAAGGTGAAAGTAAGTCACGTTTTGGTGTGATAAACTTTGAGTTTCAACTATACTTGATGTGTTCGGGTTTGAGTATTGAGATTGTAGTTGTCAGCGTGAGAAAATCCTCACGTCTCTTAGATTATTTGACATATATGATTCTAATGACGGTTAAAAGTTAGTGATTTTGGATTTGAAGATGTGGAGAAACTAGGGTATGACAGTTTTCGTGATCTTTCGGTGATGCCTATGTGGTATACAGGGTGTTTAGGATTGTTTATTGCAACTGCTTAAGATGAACCAAAACAGCAATTTGAAATAAGCAACTCCCAAAATAAGTATAACCTGTTTATCTCACACTTGCTTATAGTCATATACTCACTCATATAGAGATAAACAGTTTGGAAAACTGATCCCAAACACTGTTTAATGAAAACCCAATAAGTAGATAGTATTATTTTAATAAGCTATCCCAAACACCCCCTAATTGAAGTTATTCTAGAATCAGCAAATTTGATTTTTCGAGCTCATATAAAAACAATTGCAAGCTCCTCCACTAATATGTAATGTGTTACCAATATCCGCTAGGAAGTTATGCAAAACCAACAATATTCAAGTTCTACATGTCGACAGCTTAATTTATTCTTCTTTAGTTGAATATGTGTTTATAGCTCAGTTGCACTTTTATTGAATTCACTAGTGTTTCAAACATTGAGGTAATAGTTTGCTGTTTATTTTATTCTAACAGGAAAAAGATAGATGACATCCCAGAAGAAAGGAGACATCGTTTATTGGCCTTGCTCAATCCCAGGTCTTTTTCATTGAAGTTTGTTAAAAGTCGTAATTTGTTGAAATACTTTCTGTTTATTGATTTTTGGCTGGGAATATCTCAGACTTATTTCGAGAGCTTGGGAGGTAGCTGGCACAAGGTATGATAATCCAAAGTTGGCAAAGCAAAGCGCGTCTAGCTTGTTTTCTGGTAAAGCTGATTCAAAGTTGCTTGAATTTTGGCACTGCAGAACAAATGGAGGTAATTTGATCAGACTTAAACACAATAAATAACATTGGAGTTTTCGTGTAAGGAAGGGACAGTACTGTTATTTTAGTTAAGCTTCCGGAAGCATTTCATTATGTTGATATTGTTATAGTGTTTCACATATTTGGCAGTAATTTAGGCCTAAATTAGGATTTAGGGGTGATATTTTCCAAGAGCCAAGAGGTTTACCACATGCTATTTTGTAAGAAATAAGAAACTATTGTCCTGCGGAAGTTTATCTAGTGAGATCACTTTGGTAGGAAGCTTTTTGGTGTCTTTACTTAGGCTTTATTGTGATAGCTAATCACTTATTCACATAGCTAGCAACCAAGTCTTTCAGAAGAGAACAAAACATATTAAGGTTGACTATCACCTTGTCGTGAATCGTGTTGTTGGGATTCCAACCGATTTTTCATCCTTTGAGTTGATTCTGATCCAAAAAGAACATTATTAGCTGATGTTTGAAAGGTTTTAGATAAATACGAGAATAGTACTTAATGTCCAGTTAATGAATGAATGTTAGTATTCGGCACGAGAGTTTCTAGGAAGGACCAAGATGTGTCCATGGTTAGACCTTAGTTTCTACTTTCTACTTATTTTTTAGGCTATACTGTAATTTTAATACGGACAAAAGTAATCTTTTATATGGGCACACCTAAACAAACCAGTTTATGTAGTCTTCGTTTGTGATATCTCTCGTACGCAACACGATATACTATATCACACATTCATTATGATCACATAAAGGTTTGGTAACTGAATTACCATGATGTGTTGGTATATGATTCTGCTTATTCTGGTAATGTAGTTGGCATCTTCTCACAAAATCTTGACAAGGGACAGTGAATCTAAATTTGCTAAATCTGGTAATGAAGTTACATACGCTTTTCATGAATTTCAAGTTCTCACGGTTTCTGCAAATTAGTAAAAGTACCCATGAGAACTGAGTTTACTTACAGACTTTTTTTCGGGATCTATAAACACATGTTTGTGTCATATAATATTACTAAAATAAGTAGGTGGTTTCCAGAATCCTTGAGTTGACTTTATTTTATATTAATAGTAGAATACCAGTTAAACAAAATAGTGGACCCTAAAACGTTTTTGTAAAATGATTGACAATTTAAAAAAAATGGGGCATTCCGAGAATCGAACTCGGGACCTCTCGCACCCAAAGCGAGAATCATACCACTAGACCAAATGCCCACTTGTTACTTGTCTCTATTTGTTTTTCTTATCATGGTTGAAACACGAATATACAACTTCGTTGGTATCTTTATGAAGTGCACAACTGTTTAAAGCCTGTTACATCACGGAAGTCAATGTGCTTCTGCCTATAGCTAATCCAGTTTTCTGTTTATTCTTCTGGTGCAATATCACTGCTTTGAACTTATTGCAGATTGAGGCTACTAAGTGTGAAAAAAAAAAGTGTTTAGTGTCTGCTGTGTAAAGTTTGCTTATAATATTTGCAAAGCTCGTAGGCATACAATATACAATGTTTCATCCATTATACTGAAATATTGCACAACCTGTTCAGATATCTTTACTTATAATGACATGAGTGCCCTCTGCCCAGTACCATGGTTGAATATGCTATATTTTTTTGAACAGACCGGACTGCTTGTCTACTTAGTTCATTTTCATGACCCAGACACTCTTTCGGTTGTGCATATGTGATTAAGTGAAATGTAAACCTTCGCCTTTCCCATAAGCCAAATGTCTTTGAATGCTACTTTGAACAACCTTGGTTGAGATGAATGATCTTTGGAAGTGAATCACCTTAGGTCTCCCTAACATAAACACTGGAAATTTCCTTATGTCTGTAATAAGGACAAATGCTATATATTTATGTCTTTTATTAGTTTTGAGATTGAATTTGAAACTTTTGAAAACACTTAAGAGAAGATAGTCTGAAAAGCAACTCATATAGAGAATTACTATATTGACCACATGTTTATGTATGAATGTATACGTAAAGATATGTATCGTAGTTTCAATGATCGTCTGTAACTTGTTGTCCGAAAATAGCGCATTCTTAGCGATAATCATACTATCTTCTGCTGTTGATCTGAACTGTAGGTTTGGTAGTGTGTTGATCTATTTTAATCAGTTATTGTGGTAATGCAGCCATGGGGTTTCATCTTTTCACCATCTTGGTTATTCTGGTAATTAAGCTGTGTCGTCTTATAAAAATTCTGCATATTAGTAGAAGCGCCCATTAGTTGAATTTATTGACATGATATTTTTTGCTCTGCATCACATGCTTGGGGTATATTATACCATCACTTTAGGTAGTAGATCTGTTTCCAAAGTCTGGAGTTGACTTGGTAGAATATCCAATTAAAGAAATAGCGGCACATTAAAAAATACACAAATTTATTAATTTTTTAGACAAAAAAGGGGCATTCCGAGAATCGAACTCGGGACCTCTCGCACCCAAAGCGAGAATCATACCACTAGACCAAATGCCCACTTGCTTCATATGTCTCTTTTTATTTCCTATCATTCTGGTTGAATCATGACTTGACAGCTTCAGTTGTTAACTTCATGAAGTGCCCAATTGTTTAAAACCGTGGAATTCAGGGAATTCAATTTGCTTCTGCCTACTTTTTCCATTTTTCTGTTTATTCTTCTAGTGTGATATCACTGCTTTCAACTCACTGGAGTTTGAGGCTACTACGTGTGAACAAAAAAGTGTTTAGTGCCTCCTGTCTGAATTTGATTATGTGATCTTTGCAAAGTCTTTCTTTAAGCTTATTCTTGGGCTTAAATGAGCTTATGAAGTATAAGCCGAGTCAAATTAGCTCATAAGCCCATATATAAGCTTAAATAAACACAATATTGCATACCCTGTGCAGATACTTCTACTTATATTGACACGAGTTCCCAGCGCCATGCTTAAATATGATACGTAATAGTGAAAGGACTGAACTACTTGGTTCAATTTCATGACCCAAACTCAATTTTTCGGATGTACAAACGTGATCACATCAAATGGCAGCCTATCACCTCTTCCAAAAGCCAAAGTCTTTAATTGCTTAATTCGAACAACTTAGGAACATCAGGATATGCATAGCTTAGAATAGAAAGCACTAAAAACACGTCAACTGATAAGATATATAGGTCTCTCAAGCTTTAACAACGGGAAGTTGCATCTGTGTGTGATAAGGACACATAGTTAATACTTCTCTTCTTTTAGTTATGAAAATTTGAAACAATTGAGAGTACTTAAGAGAAGATAGTGATGAGGCAACACATACAGAGAATTATTATACTGACCACATGTTTATGCATCAATGTATATGTATACGTGTGTTTAGTAGATTTAATGATAGTGTGTAATTTGTGATCTGATATATCACATTCTCAGCACTTATCATACTAAGAATCTTGGCAACGATCAACTTCACGTGCTGGTTTTTATGATTAAAGCTCGTATACATTCATATCTAATTTATCATACTGAAATATTGCATACCCTTTGCAGACACTTCTACTGATTTTGACATGAATGCCCAGCACCATGGTTAGATGTGATATATTATTTTGAAAAGATTGAACTACTTGGTTCATTTCCATGACCGAAATGCCTAGCATCTCTCCCATATGCCCAAAAGTCTTTAAATGCTTGAACAACCTTGGGAATATCAGTATATGGGTGTAGCATAGAATGCTGTAAATTACACTTTGGTTGAGATAAAAGATTCCTGGAAGTAAATCACCTTAGCTCTCCCTGACTTTAAAATGTATGTCCCTATTTAGTTTTAAGATTGAACTTGAAACTTCTGAAAACACTTGTAAGAAAATAGTGAGACATGTAACTTGTGATGTGAAGGGCATTTTCAGCAACAATCATACTATCATATGTTCTTGATCTGATCTGTAGGTTTGGTAATATAATCTCTGGTAATGCAGCCATATCATCTTGGTTCCTAAGAGTAGAAGCTACTTTTGTTTATTCCGTAATGGAGCTGTGCTGTCTTATGATTTCTACTCATTAATAGAAGTACCCATTAGTTGAATTTACGGGCATAATCTCTAGATCTGCAAGCACATGGTTCGGGTATATAATATCACTTTAGTAGTAGATCTGTTTCCAAAGTCTGGAGTTGACTTGGTAGAATATCAAATTAAACAAAATAGTGGCACTTAAAAAAATATATAAAATTATTGATTTTTTATAAATGAAAAATGGGGCATTCCGAGAATCGAACTCGGGACCTCTCGCACCCAAAGCGAGAATCATACCACTAGACCAAATGCCCTTTTTTGTTTATGTTAATTGCTTACAAGGTAACTCTTAAAATTTTATATCCTTTTCTTAAGAGATCCCTTGAAAATTACCAAAACTATAATAAGAAAAACTATATTCGTATTTAATCTATGAATGCATATTACTCCTGAAGATATAGTATTTGGAATTTTGATATGATAACATTTCATAACAGGATTCGGATGGAGTCCTTATTAATCTCTGTAAATTAAATTATTATGATTCTGTACTTGGTACATAACATGTGTTTATGCTTATCTTTATTCAAGAAAATACCAAATTTAGGTGGCAGAGCGACTAATATCATATCATAGTATCACGGCTGGATTCTGTCAATGCTCTAATGAATCCCTATGGAAAAGTTGGATCAACGTTATTTGTATTAAGTTTTGCATGATCAATAATTATGCTCCAACTTGGCGAGTATTTATAGAAAGCCTCCACTTGGGGTTCTGTGTATACATAATTATATTACAGATGATACGTTTTTACTTTGTTTCCTTCTCTTTTAGCATGATGCACACCATTTAATCTAGGTGTACACTAGAGCAAATCGTGTCTTAAAGTCTTGCTGCTGAATAACATAAGTTTCAAACATGAAAACAACTCATTTAATACTTAGCTTTGGTGGTTTGAGTATGGCGATATACGCTTTATTTATCAAAAAGTTAAATATTGAACCCTAAAATACTAAAACAAATATTTTAAAAATAAAAATTGCATAGTACATTTTATCTTAATGTGTAAAGGTCTTAATGTGTACCCAATTTGCCACTCTAGTGTACACCTCTAAGTGAATAACTCATACAACCGTCTTTGTTACAAACACCAACACATGCATGGTCAGCTTATTTGTTTTTTGTATTCGAAATTTAATCCAGTTTTGTATGTTAAAGTGAATGGCTAATAATTATGTTTATCTATGGTTTCATATTATCCACTATAAAAACATATTTACTACTTTTTCTTGCATAACTTTTATGCCATTGAACTTGTTTAAACAGGGCCTTTGGCTGTAGCCTGGATTAACTACTTCAAAACGGTTAGTTCTTTGCTCCATTAGCAGTTTCAGTTGCATATCTGATTCATTTTTTGCAGGGCTTGTTTCTTTCTTTGTTTTTCATTTTTTTGAATAATGTTATTAATATCTTATCGTTCTTTTGTTGGGGATTGGCGATGGTTGTATGCCAGGCTTTATTCTGCTGCAAGGATGGTCAAACTTTTGGAAGAATTATTGGTAATTTCACTATTATTGTACTCATGTGCATCATTGTACTTATAACTTTGTGCAACATTGGCAATCACATCATATTTGGCAATCACATCATTGTACTAAAACGGTAAGGTACGCTAGTCTGATTGCTAGCCATTAGGGGTTACAAACTTTGTTTATTCCCAAAAAGGGTAACATACGTTCAAATTTGATTCGACGTAACTAACTTTATAGAGTTCTGATATAGTATTATTTGACCCAGTTACTCTATAAAGTGATGACGTCACAGTTTTTTTAATTAACTTATTAGCATGTTTTCTAATTTGAGACATAGATGTCATTAAAAGTGGTTAACTTGCAAGATCTCCATTTATAGAACTTTTGAAAGATCTTTACCCCTATGAAAGATGGTCATCCGACTAAAGTACATTACCATGTTATTATGTTTACAGCATTAATGTTGAAAATTGCCGTTTTTTATTCGGTTTTATTAATTTGTCTTTGAATAACGTGGTATCTATAACATGATTACTAGGACTTTTTTTCGTACTCCATATCTTAGTATAATTAACACATACATTCTCATTCTTATGAGTCGATAGCTATTATCTTGTTAACCTATGCATGAGCTGTAATATCTTTGTTTCAACTAAAAAATTGTTCAAACGTATCCATGATTTTGCTTTTGGGTGGCGAAATTGTTATTGAGTGGTGAGCCAAATTAGTCAATGGCCTACCCCACATACATACTAGCTACAGCCTGGCTTGCATATTCTATACTTCTATATCAGCAAGCCTGAGACCTTATTGAAGGCCAAACATCTTCTGAAATTGTATTTTTTGTTGTCAAATGTTGTAGTGTTGACCATCTTATGTTAATCAACTTATTCAATAAAAGTTACCGATTTCAGATGCCACAATTCTGGGTGGATTATCACGGTCATTTGCTCCATTGTACTTCAAAGTGAAAGAAGTGAATGAAGTTATGTCAACAGAGCAGCCTTGTGATGTAGCATACGAATTTGGAACTGGACTTTTGGATCTCCAAGAGTACCCTAAAGGATTTCCAAAACCAGGTAAAACTTTTATTCATAACATGCATATAAAATAGATATTGTTTTTGTCATGGTTAAAGTGTTGTGCATTTCCAGGGAAACATCCGTCGCCATTTGATGACGAAGTTGTAATATATGTACGACATGTGGGCCCTGGTGTTGTGGTGGGACAAGCATGGCAAGAGGGAATAGACCTTAAACAAGTGCCTAAGAAGCTATGTAGCGAAATATTGATGGTTAAAGATTATGCCCATTTGGATACAAGTTGGTGAAAAGCAAATTCCAGTTTTGTTTAGGTAGGATGTTAGTTTTCATCTTTAATCATTATTGTTCGAATATTATCTTGTTGCTTGCTTGTACATTCCGTTTCAAAATTAATTAGCGATTATTGCGTTTTCATGTTCACGATTCTGGTTGTTTAGGGTCAAATTATCATTTTAGTAGTCACGTTAAAACTGATTTTGATATTGATTAACTTTAAAAAAAAAAACTTTCAATCGCTCGGGAATACAACTTCAAACAAAAGAAGCGCATTAGACACAATCGTTTGTCGTCCGTTTGTCGTAGCTGATCATCTTGTTTTCCCATGTCAGATAAATACTTTCAAGACTGAAAAACACCTTTGAGTACATGGTTTCGGAACTGCTAGTTGCAAAAAGTGATCCTATGGTCTTACGATCCTACGTAACATGCATATGCTTACACATTTCGACAAAACAAGATTCATGTAAGATTGTGTCGATGGATTGATCCTTAATTTTGGTCACGTCTCTTGTCTCTATGTGGAACAAAGGATGATGTAACAAACGTTGTTTTCTTGTTTATTATCTAATCTATGTTTATATGTTCTTTGTAAATTATTTTATGTCATTTCTAAAGTAGACAACAATGGGAATGAGTTGAAAAAATAGGTTAGAAGTTGAGTGATGCTCAAAGTTGCTTGATTTGCGCCATGCTTTCTGTTTTATAATTGGCGTGTCAAATAAGTTTTTTCTTTTTCTTTATAAAGATGTTGAGTGGATGAAAAAGATTTATAGGAATAAAAAAAAAGGATTCTTAATGACTTGGGGTTTTTCTAAGATTTCAGAAAACCTACCAATTTGTTTTTAAGTTGGAGGAGTTGAAATTTAACAATTAATTTATCATAAGTTGACTAAGCTAGTATATAAAATGACAATAGTTATTCAAAGGTGTGGTTTGTGTCTTCAAAACCTATAGTAGAAGAAATGAAGACAAAATACATGTCAAAGCATCTATATACAAGAGGACTAATAGCATGACAATGTAACCAGTTTCACTTTTTGATAAATAATTTAAAAACTAAAACTTACAAATAAATGATTCATTTGATACAATTGAGGCATTGCTTTAATAATATCATTTATTTACAGTAAACTTTCAGTTGACCGGTCGATGATAGTTTTTGAAAAAGTTAGTTTTGGGTTCAATCCGACTCATGGCTAAATATACTGGAACATATGTTCATTGTCTAAAGTTAGCTCTTTGGGTAAGGGTTATTCGACACCCAAAAAAAGTGCATAAGATCAAGGTTTCCACGATTTACACTTTTAAATAAATGATTTAGTATTTAGTAACTAGTAATATTGACGTGACCATCGACCACGATCAGTAAAGGTATATTTGGTGAAATGAGTGGCACTAGTTAGCAGTTGCAGTTAACAAAGGTAGTTAGCAGCAGCACTTAGCGTGACTGTTTGTTTACTAAAATGCAATTGGTAATGTAGTTGTAATTATAAAGAAGCATTTAAACCAAAAAAAAAATGCTAAACATTAAGGGGCTGTTTAGTTGGTGAAAAATTTTCTTGTTTTTCCGTGTCCAAATTCCTAGACCAGGGATTGGTTTTTCTTCACTAGAAAAGAGTTGAGAATTTTGAAAACCCGTTTAGATAGATTTATATTTTTCATTTTTTAAAATGAAAAGATGTTTAGATAAAGCTCTTTTCAAACATTTTTCTTTTTAAATCAACTTTCTTTCCATATTGGATCTTTATCGTTTTATTCATTTTATACGTTTTATGCGGTTTATACGTTTCATCTGCTTTTTTTCCGTTTTGTACGTTATCATTTGTTTTATCCATTCTTATACTTTTCATCCGATTTTATTAAGTTTTTACGTTTCGTCTTTTTAATATTTTAAATACTGCTTTTTACGTTTCATATGTTATTTACGTTTTCGTCAAATTTTTACGTTTTTCTGCTTTTTACATTTCGTCCTTTATTACGTTTTATCGTTTAGTCATTTTTACATTTTAAATCATTATTTTACGTGTTAGTCTTTTTACATTTTGTTCGTTTTTAGGTTTTTCGTCCGTTTCTTACATTTTACCTTTTCATCCGTTTTCTTACGTATTCATTCATTTTACGTTTCGTCGCCAATAACTCGTGAATCTAGTGCCATTTTATGTCGTAAAAACGAATATGTATGGCGGACAAAGCAACCCAACGATCACGTTAAAAAGACAAAATGGTAGTGGGACGAAATCGGAGCCAAAATTTTAGAAACTTAAAATAAGCGGTGCCGATCGTAAAACAACAGCTTAACGCGGATGAAAAGTAAAAAGCAGAAAGTCATATTGATGCATATCACTTTAAATCAACATGAAATTTTCAATTTGTAGTTAGAATTTTGAAATTTCACATTTTGAAAAGTTGTTTAAGTTATTAACTTATAAATTTTGTATACATATCTATAAAATAAAAAGGACTCAATGCGTTTAGTTGGAGAAAAAACTAAAAGAGGAAACACAAAACAGAATCGTTTAGTTGATAAATAACTAACGAATTTTCGGATTTTGTGTTTGAAACATTTTGATTAAGAGCGACTCACTAACAACAACAAGATAATCGTCCATGGGACCCAGGTATGGGAGAGGTAAAAATGTGAGCGGATCATCACCCGCCTTCTACTAACTCCCCCCGCTTTATAGATTTAAGAAATAAAAATAACACGAAGTTGGTTACATAAAATGAAAATCTGTATAAAGTATTTTATCTTTGAAAGCAAATTTTATAGTATATCTAGTTCATTATGAGATGTAACAAATTAATTACCTTTTATGGTTTAAATTAGAATAAAATCACACTTACCTAATTATAGCAATTAACCTTTATAAAAGTAATGGTTATTCCAATTAGAGAGACATTATTACAAAATCAAAGAGTGAGAAAAAGATGTGAGACAAGTGGGGCCCACTAGTTTCCGATCGTTACGCCTTCTAGCTGCCTTGATTTCATAAATCAACCCTATCACATATGCCGAAATGCAACTATACAATATACAATACTTGCTTGTAAATAATCAATTATGAAAGCATATTCTAAAGTTAAAACTAAAGTTAATGAAAATATATATTTAGTCTCATTATTATTTATTTTTTTATTATGTGCAATAGAGTGAAGTAGATACTTTAGTTGTAGTAGTTGTATGGATGTGAAGAGTGTCGGTGACCTAACATAAACACAAAAAACCTTTGCTTATATCACAATTCACAAAAGATACCCTTTCAATTCAGTATAATTCAACTATCATTCTCTTACACCTCATGCTTTCATTTTCCAATTAAATCCAACCAAGCATTTATCACACTTTCACAATTTTACACAACTTATGAAATGACTAACTCTAGGAAAACTTAGTCCACCGACATAGGTTGTAAGGTTTTATGACCTGTCTATAAATCTTTATAGGTTCTACTATTGATAACCTTTTATCTTTTGTTTACTGCACAATATAGTTTTTTTTTTTATCAGTTTTAGTTTTTGTTTCGTACTTTTTGTCAGTTTAATATTTTTGATTTGTTAAAATTTATAATTTTTTTTCGTTTCACAGTTTTATAATATAATAAAATTAAAAAAATAATAATAAAATAAAAAAGTAAAAACTGAAAAAGACAGGGGGTACAACTTGTAAATTTAAGAGGTCTTTATAACCTATCCCATTTTTATATGATCGGAAAAGTTGATTTATGTTGACATGACGATTTTATTGTTCTGTAATTTTATATGAGATAGAGAAAAAAAAATTTGCAGTTGTTATGTTTTTGAAGTTTAATCATTGTGCTTTTTATGTGTTTGATATTATTAGTTTTGGGTATTTTGCATTATACGATTTATTGAATTTGCCGTTTATGTTGTTTGTTCAACGCGTGTCAATATTTGAGTCATTTAAAAGGTTTATGTTGTTGTGTTACTTTTAAATTGCAAGTTTTCCTTTTATGATCAAACTTATTGCTAATATAAATTATAACATTTTGGTCAAAACCTTATTAAATATTAGATATGTTAAATCTGATAACTACATAACATAATAAACTGATTAAATATATCGACACTAATTATTTAATGCCAAATTTAATTTTAAGAGAAACAAGCTGTTTGGCATTTTCAAATTAATTTAAGAGAACCAAACTATTAAATGATTGTGTAGAAATTAACATTGCTGAAAATATACTCATAATTTTAATAAAAAGATAGCACTATGAAATTAACGTAATGCCAATGTACATTTATTTCTAACAATGTTGGCTACAAATTATTATTATCTCAATATAAAAAGCTTCAATTTTTTCTTTTCTACCTTGCTAATAAAGTAATAAGACACAATATAGTTCATTTGCATACCAATCTCAATATAAAATATTCACTTTTTGATTATTCTACGTGTTTCTTAAACATATCTTTAGCCATGCATTTTAAACATGACAATCATTTTCTTTTTCACTAGGTGCTAATATTGGCAACAAACAACAATATTAGTAATAAATAATCTTTATAAGTAGTTACCAAAATCCACAAGACAAACAAAATAAATAAATTTTTATCTTATGTTAAAATTAAAATGTAGCAAATCTTGACAAATCTCACAATTAACAATCAATGAATCTACACATTATCACAAACAAAAATTCGCATATAGTAAAATCATAAACACACTATTACACTTGCAAAGATAATATATATATATATATATATATAACAAATACAATTTAGAACCATAAATGGAACAACAATAAAGTTTATGGTTGGTGATATCTTCTTGACAATAATATAAAGGGTGTATCATGTGCATTTGCCATTGACCCATGTGAACTTCTGCCATCTCATCATACATACATACATAATAAAACACAAACATAAACACATTACTTAAACACATACATAGATCTTGATTTATATCCAAACAATACATACAACCTTTGCATATCACTCTCATTCTTTCTTTCTTTCTTCCTTTGGTTGTTTTCAAAACCAAAAAAAAAAAAAAAACACTAATGTTGTATCATAATTAGTGGTATTAGTACTTTTTCTTAGAACCAACCAAAAAGATTGCATTTTTATCATATATAGAAGGGATCTGAACAAAATGGGTATTGATCCAAGACAAATTGTTGCTGGTATTCTTACTGTTACTATGTTTCTAATGCTTGGAAACATGATTAAAAGACAGCATTTTGATGCTCCAGTTTCACATCATGTAAGTTTTTTTTTGTCAACTTGTCTAAGTGTTTCATGTTTGGTTTTTTAGTACTTAGTGTTTCAAGATTTTGTGTTTAATGATTGACTTTGATTGGTTATGTTTTGATTGTGTTTTTTATCCTCATTTGTCAAGATTGTGTTTTTTTACTTTGTTTGTTGTTAGCTAGTTTTGGATTGCTTTTTTAAGTGGATTTATGTGTTTGGAAATTGGAATTGCTTATTTTTAATGGTTATCTGCTTATTGCATTATGGTATAGAAGATGGTGTTTGGAAGTGCTTATCCAAATTCCAAATTGGTTATCTGATTATTTGTGACTGAAATCTACTAATTTCAAAAAGAAAAGAAAAAAAGCAAAAGAAGTAATTTTATCATGCAATCCAAACACCCCTTAAACTGATTATATTAAATCTCATTACTTTTTTACTTTGACATAATCCGATAATCTGAATCAGATGGTCTTTGCCTAAATACTGTCTAAACGCTCAAAATTGAGTATTTGAAATAACCACGAAATCATTTTGTAAACTCAATCCCGAGGTACCCCCTAATTGATCATACAACTTACTATTTATACAGGTGAACCGTGCCGGATCCCAAAATTTTGATGATAACAAAGATTCAGGTGCCGCATTTGATAGCGACAGCTCTTGGAAGGAGGATGGCGATACTGGTCTCAAGCAGTGCTGGACTAAGTCAAGTTTGGGTCAGTAGTACAAACTAGTACCAGTTCATTAAGTTACTGCATGTCATATATCTATCTAACTTCACTTTCAATATATTCGGTAAACAGAAGAGCCAGAAGAAACGAAGGGGTATGTCACTTTCTCATTAACCAACGGACCCGAATACCATGTTTCCCAGGTATAAATTTGATTATGTTTATCATGTCAAAATCACGTATTGTTGTGTTTTTGTCTGAATTTGACCATGGTGATTGTCAAACATCAGATTGCGGATGCAGTAGTAGTAGCAAGATACCTAAAGGCGACACTTGTGATTCCAGACATAAGGGGAAGTCAACCTGGTGATTGGAGGTTAGCTGCGGCATTTAAATTATTACCCTTATGGTTCACTTATCATATGCATAAGTTTCTTTTTTTGTTGGAAATATAAGTCTATTTTAGCAGTATAATTCTCATATACAATAATGTCAAAAAGTTGTCATTTCTTATGCTTTTTGGTGCTTATGTGTTCTCTGGATTGCATTAACTGAGGACGCACATCTATTTTTAGTTAAAATACGAAAGCTTAATCGTGAAAAAGGACATACATGTTATATAAAAGGAAAATAACGTATAATATGTCATGCAATAAGGCTCTCATTACGTGTATTGTTGTTGCGTTAACAAGCAGTACATATTTTCGTGTTTTTTAAAGGGCATTAAGACTTTTATTGTAGATTTTACGTGTTTGATGCTTTCTTGACGAACATAGTAAGTTTTATACATTTAGAATCGACGAACATGCTATTAACATCTTGCTTGTCACGTGATCCAGGAACTTTGGAGATATTTATGACATCGAGAAGTTTGTAAGTAGTTTAGACGGAGTGGTGAAAGTAGTAAAAACTCAACCGGCCGAAATATCTTCAAAAAATCTTGCGGTTTTAAGAATTCCTAATAGAGTAACTGAAGACTACATTGCCGAAAATATACTCCCCGTTTTTAAAACTAAAGGAAACATAAGACTAGCAACTTACTTCCCTTCTGTGAACATGAAAAAGGGTGCTACCGAACAAGAGGAAAAAGTTACAGTTGGATGTTTAGCCATGTTTGGAACTCTTGAGTTACAACCAGAGGTCCGGGAAGTCGTTGACTCAATGGTTGACCGGCTGAAAACCTTGAGCCAGAAGTCAGATGGGAAGTTTGTAGCCGTTGACTTAAGGCTCGATATGTTGGAACAAAAGGGTTGTCAAGGGTCAAAAAAATGTTACGGTCCACAAGAGATTGCATTGTTTTTGAGAAAGGTCGGGTTTAACAAGAATAGCGCTATATATTTGACACAATCACGGTGGGATAGCAGTCTTGATTCAGTTAAAGACCTCTTCCCAAAAACTTACACAAAGGTATGAAATATATTATTCACTCAGCTTGATTAACAAACACTGCATTGAATGGTGAGTTCTTTTCTTTTCTTCATAGAGTACCAATAACCTATTTTTTAATCTAAAACAGGAAGGGATAATGCCGATGGAAAAGAAGCAAAAGTTCTTAGGGTCAGACACTTCAGAGTACGAGAAGGTGATAGACTTTTATGTAAGCGCAGAGAGTGATGTGTTTGTACCAGCGATATCAGGTTTGTTTTATGCAAATGTTGCGGGTAAAAGAATAGGTTCAGGAAAGACGCAAATACTGGTTCCTGACGATTCAGCTTCTACTTCCGCCGGAAATTATCTTTCTCGTTATGTATCAAAGAAGAACCATATGGCATATTCATGTTTCTGCTAGATTCTGGGTCAAGCAGCATGGAATAAGTGTTTGTTACCATAGTGTTTGATCAGACTGTTTTTTTAGATTGAATTTTGATATATTTATGAAATAGAGCAAGGGACAATGAATTGTGTGACGTAAAACGTTGTGTTCAAAAATTTATAGTTATATGGTCTTTATTTTTTGGTACACTGGTGAACTTGTTATATTATCTTCTTGTCATGATGGAATCCAACGAAACGTGTGAAAAGTTGAACTTCTACTTACTAAAATGGAAACAATATAAATCAGTAAGGATTGTACTATTAGGATCAGGCGATGATGAGATATCAAGCCTACTACTGATAAATCGTTGATAGAAAGGAGATTGTGAGTACACTTGTGCATACATGTCAAAGACAACTTTCAGCTTGATGTGTTGTTCACTTGATGATATATTTGTGTTGCATCTCCAAGGATTTTGGGTGTCTTTTAACCTTGTATGCCAACACATTGAAGTGGAATGTTGCCGACTTGCTGGGGTAATACAGCAGAAAGTAACGGTTATTTACATAAAGTATCAGAACACTTTTTTTATTTGTCTCGTTTTAGTTCATGGGAATAATTTCAGATGTGAACCATTAGTGTTTTTTTTTTGTCTCATTTAGGTCAGTTTATAAGCAGAGAAAAACTAAGATTGCAATGTGAGTTCTGGGTACTGACCATCATAATATCGGGTTGCATGGTAAGGAGGATCGTGCTCGAGTATTAGACAATCTTGGAAACATAGACAATCTTGAATCTAATTCACAGTTTTAGATCTTTCTTAGAACTGGTTCATGGTTTGGTACTCGATAATATAAATTGAATATGGTTTCAGATTTTCTTTTAAATTTTGATCTGGTTCCAGATTTTCCAAACTTAAAAAGACGCTGTTTTAGATGTCAAGACAAGGGAGGAACCTTTTTTTCTTACAAACTAGATTGCGAATAGACCATATATCATTCTTCAAATTCCAACCGGAGGCAGTCAGCTTTTCTTAACAAGCAAACATATTACCATGGAATGGAACGACTCTTCTTACCCAGTCATTTTCTATTTCTCTTGTGAAACTACCTATCAACATCTACACAATAATTATAACAAAAAATCATACTAAATAAAGTTTGTGGCGACAAAATGAAATTTGTCATCATTCACATGGGAGGGATGATTGTATTATGGGCCTCGATATCAACATGTCTAATTCCAGGAACAATTTCTTGTATTTCCTTGTCAAGCCTATCAACTTCACATGGGAGGGATGATTGGATTATGGGCCTCGATATCAACATGTCTAATTCCAGGAACAATTTCTTGTATTTCCTTTTCAAGCCTATCAACTTCACTCCCTAGAGCCGTAACTACCTCTTCACCTATCAAAATCATATATGGATTAAATTTCAGATTCCTATTACCAAATGGAAACATGCTACTATATAATTGCACAAATTCATACATACCATAGAATGACATGATCTTGAGCATTTCGGCATCATCTTTCTCCTCTGCAGCATTCCGGAACTGTACACATAATAATTTGCAACCTTTTATTCATAATCATATATTCATATCAGGGTCAAAAGAGTTTGGAATTTGCTTTAGTTTATTATTCTTATTTGCTTAATTTTTAGCAGAAAGCAGTTTGAAGCCTTTGGATAAAACAACAGCTTCTGCTAATTTAAGAGTAAAATAAGCAGTTTTTAATAAGCAGATTTTACCAAGTGCTTATTTGAGATGAAACTAAAATTACTATTTTATCCTCCATCTAACCTAATTGAAGAAGATAGACTCGATTGACTCTAAAACAAGGGTTACAAGGCCGAGTAATCGGCGATTACTCACTAAAAGGGCAATGACCAATTAATCGCCGATTGCTCACTACAAGGTCAAAATTCAATCAAACTCGGTCAAATATTGGTGTAAACACTGACAAAACTCGGTTTGAAGTATTTAAACAATTGTGTTAATGTTTCTAAAAATATTTCTATGGCCCTGTGAACAAAACTATGGTCCTATCAACATGTAATACATATATTTTCAAAACTTATTATATATAAATTTAATCCGATTAATCCCTGATTACCCTCACGCCTAGGCCGATTACAAGCTACAAGGTAGTCGACCACCAGACTAGCGCCTAGCGTTTTTTACAACCATAATCTAACCAATTGCTCTGCGTCTAACTGCATTTTTTAGTTTAGCATAAGCAAATCTAAACGCTTTTTGTTCTGAACTGCTTATCTTTAAGTTGCATAACAAAAAAAGCAATCCAAACACCCTCTAAGAGACACAATATGCCTCTTACCTTCTTAGCCCAATCTTCAGGCCCAGTTCTACTGAGATAGTTCTGAACCAATATCACCCCATTGAAATCTGCACCACAAAAGTAAAATGTTTCAATAGATAAAGATATTGCTATTTGAAGCATAAAAAATCAACTCTCTAAAATACGAGTGAGGTTACCGATTTCTGCTTTGAATCTGAAAAACCCGGGCCCAATTACCTCGCTTTTACAATCATAAACAGAATCTACAACCTACAGCAGGAACATAGTAGGTAAGTCATAAGTGTAACCTTGTCACAATAGTTTTATTTTAATATGAAATATCTACCGGGTCATTCTTCAAAAACTCAAGAACCCTTTTCATATCATTATCATCAATTGCTCTACCAATCAATGCATGTCGATTTCGTTGAATCAGAAATATAGCTACCTGCAAAATAAATACAAATAATGATGTCTCATTATTAAATGAAAAAGAAGGGAAGTGCCATGAGTGGTCTCATTATTAAAGAACATATCTAAAATGAAGAGACTTTAACAGAAATGATTTAATGAGACATGTAACAGGTTGCACGAAGTTCAGTTATTGCGAATGACGTACCACTCCGAGAAGGTTTCCGACAATGATTGAACCGATGGGATCATAGATAGGATTCCCTGTCAATTTAACAGCAACTAACGATGCAGCGGCAATTGCAAGGCCAGTAACTGCAGCACCATCCTGCACGTTCACTTACTTTTAGAGGCATGCCACAAGCCCACAAGACAATATAAGCTTGGATGACGATCATTTATTGAATTCACTAGATACATGTCTCAATATACAGTAGCTATAATCAAGTTTTCACTTCAAGCAGCAATCGGATGATCAATCTCGTTTTGAGCATGTTATAATCATTATAAGCGGCTAGATTGACGATATTAAAAGTAACAAGCATTGACCTCTGTCATGACAGCAACAGCTGTCGGATCATGTCCACGCCAGACATAGTCTCTAATTCTCATGCCTTCTGCAGCTGCACCTTTTCGGACAGCATCCACCGCCACAGCAAGAGAAGCACCTACAGCAAAATACTTGTTTAGTATGCAAACATTTGCATCAATTAAGTACTTAAAATTGTATCTGTAGATTCAGTATCACCTTCGATAATGAACGAGCCACCAATCACCAAAGCTGCATAGAATATGTTTCCGGGCGGCTGAAAAGCATACATATTGGATAAGAGACAAATAGTGCTCAATATCAACACATAACAAATGCCAGAAAGCAATCAAATAGTAAGTTACCTGAGTAGTCCACAAATTTTGAACTCCATGTACAATTGTCGCACCAGAACCAAGACAAAAAATTCCAACGGCAGATATTAAAGACCAAACAAATCTTTCTTTGGAATAACCATACCTAATAATACAAGTGAAATCAATCGGCACATGTAAAGATCAAACCAACAGATATAACTATTATGTTCAATGAACGAAACATGACAAATATTAACTAGAACAACTTTGCCCTGATAACTAACACTAATAAACATGATGACCGAAATACTCACGGATGAAGAGCATCTGGAGCACGCTTTGAACTGTTTAAACCGTACAGAAGAAGCGCCTACAACAACATCAAAATTCATCAGCATCTTTAAATCTACTAAACCAAACAAGAAGATCAACTAAATTTGTAGATTGCATAACAGCCATTTCACCTGATTTGCAAAATCAGCAACTGAATGCACAACTTCAGCCAGCATGACATGACTTGATGTAGCAATCCATACCCCAAACTTAAGTGAAAACACAAGAAAGTTGCACCATAGGGCCGTCGTAACCGCTCGCTGGCTATCACCAATGCAAAACAGAACATAACAGCGAACAAATAAACAATACGAAACAATGCCAATTAGTCAAATCACATAAGAAACTTTAGCATTATGTAACAAACTTTTCACCTAATTGTCGTTCTATGTAATGAGCTATTATTTTTACCTTTGAGTATAACAACCTTATATACCGGTAATCGATGTACGCGAGTGACCTTACTACTTCTATCATACATATCAGATAAAAATGATGACATGGCAGACGTCACCATTTTACCTCCCAGCTATAGATATAATATAGCAAGTCACGGACATACATCAGGTAACAATATAAAAGTTTGTTACATCAGAAGGTAAAAAAATAGTTCATTACAAACAAATGACAATTTGGCGAAAGTTTGTTACACTTTTGTGCAATAAACCATTATGAAAACCTAACATATTCCACAAATGAACTATTATTTTTTTCACCGTTTGATGTAACAAACTTTTATTTCGTTACCAATGTATGTAAGCAACCTTCTATCATATATATCAGATAAAACGGCGACTTGGCGTGCCACGTCACCAGTTTTACCTAAAATTTATACTCATACAAGGATGCTTTACATACATTAGGTTACGAAATGAAAGTTTGTTACATCAAGAGGTGAGAAAAATAATAGCTCATTAGTGGAATATGGTAGGTATTCATAACGGTTTATTGCACAAAATACAACAAACTTTCGCCAAATTGTCATTTGTTTGTAATGAACTATTATTTTTTGAACTTTCAATGTAACAAATTTTTATTCCGCTACCTAATGTACGTAAGCAGCCTTCTACCATACATATCAGATAAAAACCGTGACGTGGCGTGCCACGTCACCATTTTCACCTAAAATCTATATCTACAGAAGGTCACTTACATACATTAGGTAACGAAATAAAAATTTGTTACATCAAAAGGCGAAAAAATAATAGTTCATTACAAACAAATGACAATTTGGCGAAAGTTTGTTACATTTTTGTGCCATAAACCATTATAGATACCTACCACATTTCGCAACCGTAAACAATAAACAAACACATACCTATGATCATCCACCTCTATCTTCTTAATCTTCTTAGACCTAGTAATAAAAGCTGCACACAAGCACAAACAAACACAAACTTAAAAGACACTTAAAATTAGGTCAAAAAAAGCACTACAGTAAAAAAACTAAACTTACTGCGGTGAATGGTGTAGCGATACTTAACGTCATCAGGAATGACGGTAACTGGGGGGGAGTCAGTTTGACGTAAAGAGAAAGGAGTTAGGGTGTGAATTAGGGGGTGTTTGGATGAGTGGAAATGACGGTGGTGGTGGTTGTGGTTGGGGGGTGTTTGGGAATGGGGTTGGGAGATGAAGAGTGTGGTGAGGTAAGGGGTGACGTGGCGCAAGTGGTGACGGTGGAGGTGTGAGAGGAGGGAACGGTGGTGGTGGTAGATTGGCATTATTTTTTAGGGTTTGTTCATTGTCTCTTACCTGACATGACCACCATTACTGTGTGTGTTTTGTTTTTCCCCCTTTTTGCAAGGGTGTGTTTGGGTGAAAAGGTGAGGTTAGATGTTTTGAAGTTATTCTGAACTTGCTGATTTGGGTTTAAGCTTATTCGGACTTTTTTGTTTCCTTAGAAAGAGTAAAGGGAAAAAGGAATATCGACATCCATGTTTAAGTGACAAATAACCATCATCAATAGGAAAAAGGGAATATATCGACATCCATGTTTAAGAGACAAATTACCATCATCAATAGATAAACATGTAACCTTTTCACAAAAAGTTTGAGGAGAAATGTTGCATCAACAAACGATTTACAAAATTATATTCATACAATGACTTGACAACTAATTGTGGAAGGTAAGAAAGAAGAAAGAGAGATTATGATACAAAGTGATTAAACCATTGCAGATCATTTTATGAGAATAATTTGGTAAACTCTTTGTGGATGTAGCATTGCTCTGGTGTGAGAGTTTAAATTCGTTAGATGCATATTTTGAGCTGGTTATAAGGGTCTCGAAAACGGTTACGAGAATACTTCAGTTAACTCGTGTACATTTGAGTAAAAAACTCACATTTAACAAGTATAAGAAAATTTGCATCTATTACAGATTAATTGAGACATAATTTTATATGATGTAGTTTTAAAGTTTTCTAGTGCAAAACTCCACTTGAAGAACTTTAGGCAGCGCGACGCATAAATTCTAAACTTTATAAACTATCTTACAAAATACATAAAGTTTGATAAATAATAATTCTTTTACAATTATTGATTGTATAAGTAGGATGTACAAATCAATGAGTTCACGGCTAACAATAAGCTAATCTCAAACATGTTTTTTTGGAGAAAGGAAATGCACACGTATAAGTTAAAGCCCAAATATTTCAAAATGATGTAGCTTTTAGGTACCGCGGAGTGGAGCTCGGTTTGAGCATCAAGCTCAACTACCCTAGCGGCTACACCATTCCCACCCCTATAAGACTTGAAAACTTGGGACAATTCGAGTTGAAACCGAACTATTGCAAGCTTTGTTTCTTCTTTTTTTGTCTTTTATGAAATTTTGGGTTAGGGTATCGGCACCACTCCGCCTCAGCTAGTGTAGTGTTAGCAAGTAGATTGGAGTAGTTTTGGTGGAAGGTTTTTATTGGATAAAGTGATGCAAGACCTCACGACAGGTATTTAAACTTCCACCTCCTCCTTAACTTTTCATTGATAAGCTAAACTTAAACATTAGTAAATTACATAAATCGTCCAAGTCATTTAGTGCCCTGCTTCGTTTCAGTTTTTTTTTTTTGTCTTGTGCTCCTTTTTCTTTGCCTGCTTTTTCCTTTTCTTTTGTGTTTTTGCCCTCTTGTGTCAGCTTGCTTTTCCGTGTCCCCTGCCCCTTTTGCGGTTTGCTTTTTCTTTCTTTGTTTCTTCTGCGGTGTTTGCTTATTTGTTTTTGTCCTTTCTTCTTTTGTTCCTTTTGTTGGTTTTTTGTCTTTCTGTTTTGTATGCTTGTTTGCTTGTTTCGTCTTTTTCTTTTGTTCGCTTATTTGCTCATGTAGTGTTTGCTTTTTTTGTTTTTGCCTTTTCTCTTATGTTCCTTGTTTGTTGGTTCATGCATTTCTGCTTTGTTTGCTTGTCTTATGTCTTTCGTCTTTTGATTGCTTTTCTTGTTTGCTCTTTTGCTCTTTGCACTTTTTTATGTTTCTCTCTCACATGCACATTTGCATTTGTCGGTCTCTCTGGAAGCAATCTCTCTACTCTCACGTTTATCCTGAGGTAGAGGTAAAATATGTCTACATTCTACCTCTCTCATACCTCGCTTTTGCAGGATTAGGTATGTTGTTATTGTTGTTGTTCTCGTCGTCGTCCAAGTCATTTAGGGTGTGTTTGGTACCGAGAATTGGGGCAAGAGAAATGGAAATGGTTCCATTTCTCTTGTTCGGCACCGAGAATTGAAAAGCGGAGAAATGAGGTAGAGAAATGGAGAAATGAGAGAATGGGTAGAACAGATTTGGTTACCCATTTCTCTTATTTTGGTGGAGAAATTGGAGAAATGGATTAATTTTTTTTTTTTTTTTTTACATTTAAAAAGATATTTAAAAAATATATATTTTTTTAAAAATTATTTTTTTAAAAATAAGTTTTTTTAAATAAATACATTTTTTTAAATTATTTTTAAAATTTATTTTTTAAATATTTTTTTAAATAAATACATACATTTTTTTAAATAAATACATTTTTTTCAAAATTATTTTAAAAATTATTTTTTAAAATTTATTTTTAAAAAATATTTTTTAAAATATTTTTTTAAAAATTATTTTTTTTAAAATAAGTTTTTTTAAAAATAATTTTT
The DNA here is from genome assembly GCA_022545495.1 of Chrysanthemum lavandulifolium. NCBI lineage: Eukaryota > Viridiplantae > Streptophyta > Magnoliopsida > Asterales > Asteraceae > Chrysanthemum > Chrysanthemum lavandulifolium. The sequence continues at coordinate 44,050,292 of CM040238.1, read as the reverse complement.
TTAAAAATTATTTTTTTAAAAATAAGTTTTTTTTTTAAAATAAGTTTTTTTTAAAATAAGTTTTTTTTTAAAAATTATTTTGAAAATTATTTTTTAAATAATTTTTTTTTATTTCTCAAGCCAAGCTCTGTTGTTACTAAACATTAGAATCGAACACAATTTCACCGATTTCTATTCTCCGAGATTTTATTCTCTCGCTTCATTTCTTTTCTCCTAATTTCTCTCTACCAAACGCACCCTAAAAATTACATCATTTTAATAGTTATATCACAAATTTGAGGCAGAAATTGAAATGTCAATTAAATTGTAACAATTGGCACAATAAAGGTACACTGTTTATCTATTATACACTTTACCATTCATCAAAGCATTACGGTAGAATTCACGTAGAGCGGCAGCGACAAGCAGTTCCTTACATTTTTGGCGGGATCTTAGGCTTGAGTGAAGAAGATGATGAAAAAATGGGGAATAGGAGTACATAGCAAAAGAGAGTAGTAATGTATCACATTTGATGGAAGAAAAAAAGTTAATGTAAGATATGTTTGAATGAATTTGAAGGTTAAGAGATTTCGAGATATATTTAGAACCCAAAGGGTCAAGCATTATGGTTATTAGGGGTGAGCATCGGTGTAAAGCATCGGACCAAATAGCTTAAAACCTGGGATCGAGGACCGGACCGAATGTGTTCTGTCCGGTCCGGGTTGGTCCGCTCCGGTCCAATCTTTCGGTCGGTCCAGTTCAAGAAGGAAAAATGGTCAGTTTATACGCCAGACCAGACCGGACCGAAACCAAAATAGACCGCTGGTCCTTCGGTTCGGTTGGTTTTTGGTCGGTCTCGGTCGGTTTCGGTTTTGGGTCTACGATGCTCAGCCCTAATGGTTATGATACAAAAATAGTAAACAAACATAAACACACTCGTCAAGATTGAGGATGCTAAATTGTTGGTAAAATGCAGGTTAATGAGTGAATTAGAAGAAACATTAGCCAACTCAAATCACAAATCAATAGTAAACAACAAAATCCTTTCAATTCTTTTACTAGTATAAGACAAAATTAGACAAAAAGGAATACAGGTAATAACTACAATTGTATATCTCTCTAAACACAGCTCACTAAGCTATCTGGTATATAATTATAAAAACAAGTACAATGATATTCGCCACCAAGTTTAGCTTATTTCACATGGCCAATATATGAGAGCCGAATTAATCCTTCTACACTTGTTGGGCTCTGCCAAAATACACGATCCTAGACACCTCCAAAACGGCCTTCTTTCCTAGCACGTACTCTAAAATTAGGTTTCTGTTGTCCTGAGCTAAACGAGGAACAATTTTTAGAGGATGGGCTTCCGATTGAACACCCACTCGTCCAATGATATAACTGATGGTGGCGAGAATAAAAGATATAGATATTTCAGTGTTTCTGCTAGAAAGAAGCTTTGCATCATATTGTCTTTCACACCTGTATTAACCTGTAAATAACATGAAAGAAACAAATTATTATTTGAAAACATCCCATAAGGCGCTCGCATAGAATAATTTAGTAAGCTTCTTTGTGGATGTGGCGTTCTTTAGTGTGAGAGTTTAAATTTGTTAGATGCATACTTTGAGCTGGTTATAAGGGTCTTGAAAACGGTCACGATAATACTTCAGTTAACTCGTGTATATCTGTAAAAAAAACTCACTTTTATCAAGTATAAAAGAATTGCATCTATTACAGATTAATTGAGACATAATTTTATATTATGTAGTTTTAAAGTTTTCTAGTGCAAAACTCCACTTGAAGAACCTTAGGTGGCGCTAGGGGTGTTAAAAAATCAGAAACCGAAATGAGAAATGATCCGATCAATCCAAACCGCAAAAACCGATAACCGAAGAAACCAAAACCAGAAAACCCGAGCGCAAAACCCGCTTATCACGGTTCGGTTTGGTTTTACTTTAGTTATCATGGTTCACGAACCAAACAGTGTATAATATCGTATAGGTTTTAACAAACCATTCGTAAAGATGTACAAGTATTAATTATCACTACTTTTATCATATAACGCATTTTTACTTATCTAATGTGATCATTTACTAACGTCCATAGATTACATATGATTAATGTGATCGTAATCAATAAACATCAAATAATTAGTATTAGTTCTTTTGTTAAATATGGTAATTTGAATGTTTTTATTGCGACAAAACAACATTACTATTACTCTAATCTCTTCAATGTTATTTAATTTTACTATGACATATTATGTTTTAGTTTATGTTATTGTTCGCCCGATGCGATTCGATTCATTTTAAAATGGTTAACAGTGATTAATCGCGGTAATCATTTCATTCGGATACCGCATGTCCGGTTACCCGCCTAAATGCAGTTCGGTTTTGGATAGTAAAATGAACTACCACCATGATGGATAATTAAAATTCTAACCAACCGAAAGTAGAATCAGCCATGAACACCCTAGGTGGCGCGACACATAAATTCAGACTTCACAAACTGTCTTACAAAATACATAAAGTTTGATAAATAATCTCTTTTGTCTATAATAATTGTTCACTTTTTTTTTTTGAGTCTTTCTTGTTATTTGATTAATTAATATTTTATTTTGTTATATAATCTTGATAAAATTATACCAAATGAAAATACATTTAAAACAATCTATTCACATATTTTCATCAAGTATTATATTACACACAAAAAAAAAATTATGGTCAAAGTAAAATAGAAAAATTTAAAATAGTGAAAGTGGACAATTATTATGAGAAGAAAGTAGTAATTCTTTTATAATTATTAATTGTATAAGTAGGACGTACAAACCAATGAGTTCACGAGTAACAATAAGCTAATCTCAAACATGTTTTTTTAGGAGAAAAGAAATGTACACGTATAAGTTCAAACACAAATATTTCAAAATGATGTAGCTTTTAACTTTCCATTGACAAGCTAAACTTAAACATTTTTAAGAGTAAATTACATAAATCGTCTGAATCATTTAATGCCCTGCTTTGTTTCCGTGTTTCTCTTTTGGGTCTTAGTTTTTCTTTTTTTTGCATTGTGCTCTCTTTCTTTGCCTGCTTTTTCCTTGGTGTTTTTGCCATCTCGTGTCAGTTTGATTTTCCGTGCCTCTGCCTCTTTTGCGCTTTGCCTTTTCTTTCTTTGTTTCTTATGCAGTGTTTGATTATTTGTTTTTGTCCTTTCTTCTTTTGTTCCTTTGTTGGTTTACTGTCTTTCTGTTTTGTATGCTTGTTTGCTTGTTTCGTCTTTTTCTTTTGTTGCTTATTTGCTCCTGTAGTGTTTTTTTTTTTTTTTTTTGCCTTTTCTCTTATGTTCCTTGTTTGTTGGTTCATGCGTTTATGCTTTGTTTCTTGTCTTATCACTTTTGTCTTTTGATTGCTTTTCTTTTCTTTCTTTTCTTTCCTCGCACTTTTTATGCTTCTCTCTCACCTGCACATTTGCATTTGTCGGTCTCTCTGGAATCAATCTCTCTACTCTCATGTTTATTCTGAGGTAGAGGTAAGATATGTCTACATTATACCTCCCTCACACCTCATTTTTGCAGAATTGGGTATGTTGTTGTTGTTGTCGTCGTCGTCCAAGTCATTTAGTGAAAATTACATCATTTTAATAGTTATATCACAAATTTGAGGCAGGAGTTGAAATGTCGATTAAATTGTAACAATGGGCACACTAAAGGTACAGTGTTTATCTATTATACACTTTACCATTTATCAAAGCATTACGGTAGAATTCGCGTACAATGGCGCAACAAGCATTTCTTTTCACTTTTGGCGGGGTCTTAGGCGGTGAGCAAAGAAGATGTAAAAGATGGGGAATAGGAGTACATAGCGAAGAGAGTAGTAATGTATCACATTTGATGGAAGAAAAAAGTTGATGTAAGATATGTTTGAATGAATTTGAAGGTAAAAGAGATTTCGAGATATATTTAGAACCCAAAAGGTCAAGCATTTATGCTTATGATACAAAACTAGTAACCACCATAAACACACTTGTCAAGATTGAGGATGCTAAATTGTTGGTAAAAACGCAGGTAATGAGTGAATTAAAGGAGAAACACCAGCCAACTCAAATCACAAATCAATAGTAAACAACAAAATCCTTTCAATTCTTTTACTAGTATAAGACAAAATTAGACAAAAAGGAATACAGGTAATAACTACAATTGTATATCTCTCTAAACACAGCTCACTACGCTATCTGGTATATAATTATAAAAACAAGTACAATGATATTCGCCACCAAGTTTAGCTTATTTCACATGGCCAATATATGAGAGCCAAATTAATCCTTCTACACTTGTTGGGCTCTGCCAAAATACACGATCCTAGACACCTCCAAAACGGCCTTCTTTCCTAGCACGTACTCTAAAATTAGGTTTCTGTTGTCCTGGAGCTAAACGAGGAACAATTTTTAGAGGATGGGCTTCCGTATTGAACACCCACTCGTCCAATGATATAACTGATGGTGGCGAGAATAAAAGATATAGATATTTCAGTGTTTCTGCTAGAAAGAAGCTTTGCATCATATTGTCTTTCACACCTGTATTAACCTGTAAATAACATGAAAGAAACAAATTATTATTTGAAAACATCCCATAAGGGGGGCGTTCGGCATTGCGTATTGAAAGTAATTATCTCATAAATCATGTTTTGTTTTGTTTAAAAACTGATTACTTGAAATCGCATAATAACTTTAAAAATGCAATGCCAAACACACGAAGTGTGGAACCAAATCAGTACTTACATCCTTCAGTCCAACATATCCCCCCTCCACACGAGAGTTCTTTTCAAATGCTTGAAATATGTTCCATCCCCATTCTTGATACGTCTTATTACCGGTCAAACGCCACAAATAAAAGAGCGACTCAACAGTCTCTGGCCTCAAAATATTCCATGATGTACCAACAGTCATGTCCTACAGTATTCGTAGCACTTGCATATAAAAACCAGGAAATCCAAATTTAAAGTTATTAATATTGTACTCCACATATGATAACTAACCTGTCCTGAATGAAAAAAATAATTCTCTCCAGCCAACTTCGTTTGTGTGGACTGATAAAAGTTATAGCATGTCCAAGCAAGCTACATTTAAAACCCAAAGTTTTTGGTCAAAATCCCGAGGAAGTCACAATTAGCACATAACTCAATTAAGTGTGTTTTATGACTTTTATCTTTAGCCAAAGTTATATAGTCTGTCCCTCCCATTATAACCATAACATTGTATACCAGTTATTAATAAATAAAGTCGTTAATGTGAATAATCATTTACTCAAAAGACAACATTGCCACTGATTTTTGGAGAACTCCGAAAAGAAGTCGTTGTCTGTATTTTGGATTTAATATTAGCACGATACCTCTTCTGCCAGATTTAAGAATTTTGCGGATTCAGCAGGACCATAACCAGATGACCCTAATGCTATCATTCCTGGTGCAAAGCATGCTAGCTCATCCATCTGCACACATCAGAAACAATTATAATCCCTATATTGATCATACATTTAATTTTCTATGGCGTTCTTTGCTGAAAACTTAGTCCGTTGACATTACCTTGTCAATCAAAGAATTTCCTATCTTCTCGGAAATATATGTAAAAGATGAGGGTGCAGTCTTGCGGACCAAGCTCAATAGACCTTTCATTGATGTCTCCCACATTTCTCTGTTTGTAAGTTCCATAAAAAAAATTAAAACCATTAAGATAGAGAGGCTATAACGCGAAACATGTTTAATATTCATAAAACCACCTTAAATAACTTTGATAGAAGAGTCTCTCACCTATAATGCTTCACCTCTGCAGTTTTGTTTCCTTGTATCCAAACTTTAAGTAGATACTCATAGAAACTGCATCCAAAATTTAAATTATTAATTGAAACGAACCATCAGTTAGGAAAAGTAAGATAGTTTAAAGGAACAAATAGTACCTGTCACCCATGGCCCCAAAAGTAATGGTAGAATGAGATGTTGTTCCTCTGTGGGGATTTAGATAAATAGGTAGTAATCCATCAGCAGGAAAAGTCTTATTTAGCTCTAGAATAACATTCTCTACCTGAAACATCAATTTACAATATTATATTCTGTTACAGGTTGTGCATCCAACTTGTATGGCAATATTGACACTATGGGGCATTACCTTTTGTTGATACTTTGGATTTCCAGTCCTTTGGGATAGTGCGATGAACTCCAATTGTTCTGTCCCAGAATCTGCCAGGATACTATCACCCTGGAAAACAGAGGAGGATATATGATTAGCTGAGAAATAGAAAATTACTTTTAAATCTTCAAAGCTGCAAGCTAGAAAGATTGGAACATAAATAATCATTGATAAAGTTTAGAACTTACCCCAGTCCAACCAGGATTGTGTGCATTACCATGAGCCAAGTTAATAATGTTGTAAGGGATACCAGAAGGAGTATCCCATGCAGGCAGCAACCTATCCGCTATATCTTTTGCCTTTTCAAGGAAGACATTCTCCCCAGATAGATCATAGGCACTGAGAAGCCCACCCACAACTCTGTTGGAAAAAAATAAAGTGAACAATTCAAAGGGTTAGGTGTCTCATCATATGATAATATTTACTACAGAAGACCAACATACACAGAGGAAATATAAACAACTAATACATTAAACCTTCAAAGCAACCTTATGGTCGTCTCAAACACGCTGGCATCATAATTTTTATTGAAGTCCAAAGAGTTAGTGACCCACCTGTCAGGCATAGCTTGTTAAGATGCAAACAAGAAAAATAGGTGCACGCTTATATTAGAAGTTTCAACCCCATAAAGATGAACTCTATGGAGTATAAGAAGTCAATATATGATAATAGATATTGGATCATACTCTTTAGCCCTTTGAAACTCCTCGTCCAGGCCCATTATATACAGTGTATCAAGAGAGTCAACTAAAGTTGCACCAAGACCACCAAAGCTATCCACACCATTCTTTGATTGGGGCTAACAAAAGAAATAAGTAAAAGACAGTTAGGAACTTTAGAGAAGAATAAGAGACAAAGCAAAGTCAGAACACTAAGAAAGTATATCTCTATCTCTACTACTTATAAAGAGTGTATGTGTTTTCTTAAAATCTTGAAATCTTGAAACTTAAATTAATGTAGTTTGCCTAAATTACCCCTAAGTACCCCTTAATACACATTAAGCTTGATCAATTCTAAACTTAGCAACGTTTCAAAAACACACTATATTAATTTTAAAAAACACACGCTTCGTATTTCAAAAAACACACGCTTTGCATCAAGGGTCGAACCAGAATCACGATTTCGCAAATATAATTATTTGCAGCTATAAACCGTCGCTTTGCGGGTATTCGTCTAGTTACCGAAAAGGATGTTAATCTTAAGTTGACTAAAATTAAGCTTCTATGTATATCTATCCAGAACTAACTTAGTAGCACAGTAAATAACCAGCATGCCCATGCACAACTAATTTAGGAGATTGCTACAGGCATGCTGATGCTATAAAATGTAGAACTGTAGAAGTAAGGTATCCACAACATTGAGCATTGATACTAGTTTATCAGAAACAATTATATACCTGAAGCTCATCATGGCCCCATGCGTACTTCTCATACGATGACCATGCATGAATCATGGCATCTTTTACTTTTTCTCTTCGCTCGGCCTCAACAGGATCAACGGCGACACTATCCTTCTTAGTTATATCAAGTCTTTTGGTTGACATATTCACATTTTTAACTGAAACACCATCTCCCTGCTTTAACTCTCCTAGCTGCAAGGAGGCCGTCAGCCAATGAATAAACAAAATTGGAAGACAATTTACTAAGCACTACTTGGGTTCTAAAAAACAGAAATGTCAATCATCATTTTATGTAGGTTGTTAGGATCTCAAGTTATATGAAGATGCCATACCTCAATTTGCAAGCGTTCCAGTTCTTCTTTCAGCGTCGAGAGCTCTTCCTGTCAATCAATAGAAGTTTATAAATATAAGAAATAAAGCAACTAGGTTTGTTTTCTAACTCTTTCATGTAGGTCTCAAGCCCTAAATTTTCAGAAAGTATTATACTCGGGTATTGCTATAATAAATGTGGTGATGGTTCTTAGAAATGCATTACAATTGCTATACCAAGTCACTTAACTTCAACTCCTCAACTGATCTTAACAACAATACAACAAATAAAAGAAACTTTTGAGCAATTTCACCATCGCCGCCTATTTCAACAATACTTGACCAACAAACTGGACACTCTTAAGAAAAATCATAAATTTAATCATGTAACGTATAAAATCTAATCGGTCACCAACTATTTCTAACAAATAGGAGTCTGAATATATGTAAAAGTGGATAAAAAGTAGGGATATTAGGTCAATTTCACCACCACCAGAACCTTACCATATACCATTTAACTGAATCTGATAATCTGTTATTATCTCAATGACTATCCTAACTATGTATCCTGATATACTTAATCAAAAAGCATGAATGATACTTTTCCCGTTTCAACATAAATAAATGCATTTGAATTGCTATACCAATTCACTCTTCACCAACTAACTAATCTAACCAATAATACACAATAAAATTCATACTAATTTCACCATCATTTCCAATATTTCATTCCCATGTCCTATTCCAACAATACTAACAGGAAAATCCAAAACGCGCAACACGAATAACCTAATCAGTAACTAACTAGTACTAACATACAGGATCTATAACATGTAATGTACTCAAGAAATTACACTTGCTACACCAATTCAACTCATTTCAATAACTCAGTCAATCTCCCCATCACTCAAAAGTAGACAGCTTTATACTAATACTATACTAACAAATCATATACTCATAACAAGCATCTTAAATCTAATCATGTAAAATATGGAATCTAATCAACAACTAACTATTACTAGCATATAGGTAATAGATCCTAAAATAAGAATCCAACTGTCCTAACTACCCCCTCTATCTGTCCCTGTAACTTAACTAATGCATTACAATTGCTATAACAATTCACCTAATTTCAACAACTCAGCTGATCTCAACAATATTAACTAAAAATAGAAACTTTATATTCCTCTCACCATCATTCACAATCTATAATCACCATTGCCTAAACCAAAATTGAATGCTCTTAACACAACTAACCTAATCAATAACTAACTATTGCTAATGTACAGGATCTAAAACATGTAACAGAAAATCAACACATTACAATTGCTAGACTAATTCAACTCGGTTCAACAACTTAATTCATCTCACCAATAATAAAATTGAAAGTAGACAACTTTATACTAACACTACATTAACAAATCAGATACTCATAACAAGAATCTAAAATCTAGTCATGTAACATATGAAACCTAATCAGGATCCGAAAATAAGAATTCAACTGTCCTAACTACCCCTCTGTACTTATAACATATACATCTGTCCTCAATAACATAGCTAATGCATTTTGCTATAACAATTTACATAATTTCAACAACTCAACTGATCTCACCGATAATATCAACAAAAGTTATAAACTTCATACTAATTTTACCATATCCTAATTCAACAATACTAAACCAACAAATCGAATACTCATACTAGAGGTGGCAATTAGTGCCCAAAGTCAAAAAAATGGGCTAAATGGGCAACTTTTTAAAAGATATTGGCACATCATTTTTTTAAAATGGGCATTTTTTGCCCATTTAGAAGTTAAATGAGCATAATGGGCACATGTTTTTCTCGAACATTAAATTATTTTTAATGATAAACTTATAAATATAGTATATTTAGTTACTCAAATATAAATGAGGTGTTACGTTTGCGAATTTTTTTTGTCGTTTTAGGTCTTTTCTAAAGCGATTCGTATAACATGAGCCCGTTTGGCCCGTGCCAGTTGGGCTAGTGCCCGTTTAGCCCGTTGCCCGCCCGGCCCGCCCATTTTGCCACTTCTAACTCATACTATTGCTAACATACAGGATCTAAAACAGGTAAATAAATTAACACATTACATTTGCTATACCAATTCAACTAATTTTACGATAAAAAATAGGAACTTTGGACTAATACTAGACCAACAAATCGAGTACTCGTAACAAAAACCATAAATCCATACACATTACAAATCTAATTTATAAACTAACTAACTATAGCCAACACTTTAAGATCTAACCACACGTAATCAAAATCAATAACCACAACATATGCATAACAATAACTCGCGTTCACAAACACGAGTGTATCAGTCATAGACTCATAGCAAGAATAATAATCTCCGTAACTAACTATACAAATTTCACAATCATTCGTAAACATCAATAACGCTAAACAAACAAATTAAATCTAATCAGTAACTAACTATAACTAACATACAGGATCTAAAACATATAACAACAAAATTCAAAAACAGCGAAAATGAATATTTATATATACCTCATGTTCGCGAAGAATCGTATGGCGATCGTAAACAAAAAACGATACGAAAACGAAGACAATAAAAAGTAAAGCAAGACGTTTAGGTCGTTTTAAATAATAAGCCGGATTCAAGTATCTCCACCGGATCGACGGTGCTGATCTACTTCTCACCATCACTATCTATTCCTTTTTTATAATTATGAATATTATACAATACAATACAGTTGTTTTTAATTAGGGTTACTCATGTGATGATATAACAGTATGATGAATTTGGATCTGGTGTGATGGTGACTCCACGTTGCCGGAATGTGGTGGTGACGGTGGTGATGGTGGTCCGGTGAACGGGAGTTGACGACGGAGAGGTTGACGATGACTGAGATATGTGACGGAGATAATTTGTTGATATTAGTTGCACTTGCTTGTTTTTATTGCGTTTTATACCCTTTTATTGGCCCCTGTACTTGAGGAAATTTGCATATTGTACCTTGTGTAATGTCCTTGTCGGACCGAACTCGAGTTAGCCAAACTTTTTTAACATGATATTTGACTTTATTTAGTAATCGGGTTACTGGGTTGACTCGAATAAACCGAAAAAATTTATTGACCCAAGTAACCTGACCCGAATAGGCTTAATCGAATTCGAGTTGAAATCGGGTTTCTGACACCCATAAGGTTAAATATTGTTGGTTTAGAATAAATTTAGGCTAATAAGTGCTTTGGTCATTAGAAATGTCAAAGTTAGATCAAGATAGAAAGATCTTACACAATAACACAATAATTACGATGTTTTGTATGTGTAGTTATTCGATTGTCACTAAATAATCTAAACATGATAAAAACAATAAATACTACTTATTTTTGCCGGCCTACTAATGTGGTTGTGATCCTTTCTGTGATGCCAGAAGTCGTTTTGATATACTATTCGATCATAGAATCGATTCTTGAAAAATCCAAACGGATTGCCTATTAGTCAATTGTGATGAAACGGATCCTATCAAATATTTCACATGAACGTATTGAGCATTATAATAGAGAAATAAATATTGTAATACGGGTATTTAATTTTCTATTGTGTTTACTCTTAAGTGAATTGTTGGTTTTGTAAATATTTAGTTTAGGAAGGACAAAAATAAAATTGAGTCGAACTGGTTGAATTCTGTGTAACATCCTAAGCAACAAATATTATGAAATATTGGTATGTTTTTGTTTATCATTGTCGTGAAGTTTTAAATTTTCAGATCGGGATTATTATCTTAACAACTATGTTATTCGACGTATAAAAGTATTATGTGGTTTGTTTAAATTTATTTTTTGTCCTTAATTCGAGGACGTTAGTTTGTACTTTGTA